>CAAKHF010022822.1:8797-25221 GCA_901007745.1 Hippocampus kuda | reverse complement strand
TCGCTGTGTCCGCCGCTCTGACGAATGGGGCAGCAACATAACATTCCTGGCTCATCTCGAAATGTAAAATGCTCAATTGTTCCACACGCTCTTGAAACTGCGGCGCCTAAAGAAGCCCACAGCCAATTGTACACAATGTTTCAATTGTATAGCCCAAAATATACCGTAAGCTATGTAAAGCAACTGTGTAAAAATGGCACCGTAAACACTATGACACGTTTCTAAATGATATTCTTTGAAAGATTCGCCTCCCCTGACTCGGCTTCCTGCAGCGGGGGAGATTAAACGCGTAGGTGGGGGAGTTAAAAAAAAAAAAAATTTAAATTGCATCACAGCAAAACAGAGTTCTGCTCTTTTGTCACATTTGAATAAAGCAGCCGAGCAGAAATGGGATGATTTGCTTTGTGTCCGCATTACAACTTTTTTTGCGTGGGGAGGGAATCTGCCTGATCATATTTTCGAAAGATTGAGAATCTCTCAAGGTTTTATCTTTGCAGGAAAGCATTAGGGCACCATATTAGGCAGCGCTGCCCAACGTGACAAATGATCAGCTTTTATTTGCATCTGGAAAAGAAAAAAAAAACCTTTCCGAATGTAACCATATTCTTCTCATTGATTTATTCACAGCCATTGCATTCAAATGTTCAGAACACTGAACGCCGTCTTCGGGTTCATTGGAGTTGACCTTCTGAACAGAACGACATTATTTTTACGGTACATATAAATTAGCCGCGGGGATTGCGGATAACCCTCAACAAGATATTGTGACATTTGCTCCGGCCTTGAGAGAGCTTCCGCCTTACCAGAGCGAGACAATGTCATGATCAGGTGAAGTAAACATCTCTGTGGTACAAAACGATATCTATCTTTGCTTGCACGTCAAGCGTACGGATCGTGACTGACTTTGTCGGAAATGAAGCCAATTTATTCAAACGCAGCACGGCGAACCTCCATTTTATCTTGTATTTCAGCTTGTGTGGCTGTACCCCGATGGGATCCAGCCTGTCACGTTTTAATGGGCTGATTTAAGGCCACAACATAAGACTAAGCCAAATAGAAATCTAAAACGCATGTTATGGCGCGTGTGGGTATGAAGGGACTAAAAAGACTTGATTTAACAGGCCTGGAGTGGTCGGTCCATCTTGCCTTGATAGTCTGCCTTCATTTATGCACGTTCACTAGTTTTGTAAATGTTACAATGACATTTGCAATTTTATTGCAAGTTTGAAACGAAGCTGTACTTGGAAAAGACAAATTGATTCTTCCCGTCCAGGTCAATCAAAATGATTACTTTCAACCATAGCAAACGACCGGCATGGCTGAGAATCCATTGTCCTGGCACTCACCGTCGTGGCTTCTTAAAATGACATCCAAATCAAAAGATTGGGATGTGCTATGCTTTGTGTTGGACAAGATTCTGGATTATGTGCACATTTTATTGCATAAAATCCTGAATGTGGATGCCACGTAGAACAATGACTTCTCAGTTAAAGCGCGTGCAGGCAAAATTGGGAGCTGGTCTGAGCCATTAAACTCAAGGGGTGAAAATCGGTCATTATAGATTTAAAAAAAAAAAAATTAAGTGGCTGTAATTTCATTTTCCCAAATATCAGAATCGGCATTTGCCTCCCCCAAAAGTCTATATCGGCCTACTTGTAAGGCACACGTCGTCGTCTGCCGCCCTTGAGAGCTCCTCCGCCGACCACAGTGTCACAGGTCAGTCATTCCCCCCCTCCCGGGATTGTCTGTCGATCCTGTTTAAATTCTACACGGGCAAAGTTTTAGTCGCACGGACGTGACGATTCCCAGCTTTTCTCACCTTTGGTGGTGGCAGGGGCTCTAGGAAATGAAAACACCCCGCGGTGCTTAAGCGTGACCCCAATCTGTCACAGCCAGACAAAGGGAGGGGGAATGAGCGGAGATCTTCACTGATCCCGGCGGCCAGCAGCAGCAGCAGCGGCGGCGGGGAGCGTGGGAATGTAGTGTAACGCAAGGCATAAAAGGCCTAAGAGCACGGCACGCGGGGCTGCCATCCAAATGGGCCGCAGGACGGCAACACTCACCGCAGCGTTTTGCGATACATGTCCTCCTCAGTGATGCCGCAGTATGTGAGCGTCTCGTTCCACACCGGGTTCAAAGTGTTCCGGACTGTCTTGGTTTTCAGTTTGTTGGCCTGCAGAATACCAAAAGAGAGTCACTGGCTCATGTTCTGCCAACCCTAGTTGGGGACACCAGGAGAGGTTTGGCAAACCAATGCAAAGGCAGTTGCAATAGTTGGGCCCGGTCGTCTTACTAGCGCAGCGCAGTAGCGTACTACTTTTGATTGCGACGCAGTAGGCCAAAAGTGGCACTCGTCATAGTCAATAGAAATTATCTATGACAGCAAAAGCCGAGCATTCCCGTAGCTGACATCATTGAGAAAGCAAATGAGTCCGAGAGAGCACTCCATTTCCAAATGATTAATGACCACGCCATTCCAAATATTCCATTTCCTTTCGCATAATCAGGCAGGTTAGCCAGGGACAGAAGATTGCCCTTAGCTTGCACGCAATCCCCCACAGTATGACTGGCTCCTGATCAATTAGCTCAAAACAAGGCTAACAAGATTGCGACCTTGCAGGCTCCCGGCAAAAGGTGCAGCTTCACGTAGGGATCGGCCAGCCCGTTGAAATCCATCGGTTTCAGACCCTTGCAGAGACAGAGAGACAAAGCACAATACGTGAGGGGAAACGAAAGAGCGAAGCACAACGTTTTGAGCAAATGCCCGGAACCGTCCATTAAGGGATGAGCCGACGGAAAGGTGCAGGCTTCCTGTTGGAGAGTGAATTTGCCGCACGCGGACGGCGCCGGCGGATAGATGAAAAGGTCTTAGGACGAACCTCGATCAATGAATTATTCAGTCGGAATTTGACCTGGACAAGTGCTTCTCAAACTTTTCACACCAACGGCTTGGCTTAGTATCATCATCGTGACCAAATGGAGTTCGAAATTTCACTCATCCGTATTGCGCGAGTGCCGCACCGACTCAACATGAGTTAGCAAACGTCTCTTCAAAACTGCAGAGAGGTGAAACTTGAAATGCGTCGCGATGAACGGGTGAATAATTCGACCGCACGGTGATCTTTTTTGTTCACCTCCATCAACACGTGACTGTTTGATTCCGATGTTCTTTTGAACGCATCTTTTCCAAATGTTCCCAACCATTTGCAACGCTTTCATCCGCTGGTATCGACATTTTACAGCAACGCCCGCGGCTCTGTGAGTGCGACGATCATCAAAGTGGTGGGCTTTCGGCCAAACAAATGCGATGCTTTTCAGTGTTCAAATGACACGCAAGTGCCCCAAACAAGAAGAGAACAGAAAAGAGTCACGTTTGATCCCGATTTGGATTTTTGTGCTTGTTTTTATTTTGATGTCAAGTACATGAATTCAGGATGGCTAGATTTGTGTTTCCCAGCTTGTACAGCGGGACCTCGTAGTCTGACTCAAATCAGTTTTGCCCATTGAAATTCATTCAAATGTCATTTATCTGTTCCCTCTCCCACCCCCAAAAAACCCCCAAAGCGCAACAAAACATGAAGTTGTCTGCCTACCTTCGCTTTGAGGACAGTGCAGTGCAAGGAGCTGGTGGCTCGGTCATACAGCAGGTCAAACTCTAATGTACCCAAAGATGCTGTGAATAGATCACAAATATCTTTTTTTTCATGCGATTCCTCTTCACACCTACACCCGTGTGGCTTATTCAAGGATTAAAGGATCATCACAACTTGAAATAATGCATGAAAGACTCCTTCACACACGCGCACGTTTTTTTTTTATAATACTTAAGGCAATGACGCACGTTGCCTGCGTTGAGGGCCCAGAGGGTTGAATGTGATAGAATTCTTCAATTCAAAAATAGTAGCATGGAGGCTACGTCACACTTGAAACGGTGATGTTCTTCTTTGGAGCGTCGTGGGACAATTGTGATGCATTAAATCATGTCGGCAGCCGTGACGTTCTTAATTAAAACCATATAGGAGCATTCTTGCAGCGGGAATGAATAGCTGAAGCAGAATTAGTGTCCTTTCTGTGCACTGGTGGGAAGTAACAAGGTACAACTATGTGTATTTCTGATGAATTTTTACTGGCTTGCTACTTTTTTCAACCTTTTGCGGCTGAAAACTCCATGTAAATAGAACCAGGTGAAGTCACAGTCAAGTCTTTTTTTTTTTTTTTACTTTAGTCCGTGTGCATTTCGGAATTGCACCAGTGCTTCTACTTTTTAGTACATTACTGATCAGAAAATACATGCACTGCTGATTTAAAAAAAAAACAAACAAAAAAAAAAACCCAACCCAACTCTCTCTGGGGCCGCGTACCAAATTGGGGCCACTGGTTGGCTACCACCGATATATTGGAGCAGTGCTTTCTATTTTTATTGCTCCAGCATCTTGTATGTGACTCACTGTTATCGTCGCTGTCACAGCTGTCCACCTCGATGGAGGTGTCGATGCTGCTCATGGCGGACAGTGAGCCCCCCGCGCCGCCACCGCCACCCCCCGCCGCTAACAAGGGCGACAACAGGGCGCCACTGCCTCCTCCCACTGCGCCTTGACCCGTGCCGCCAGGGCTGAGGTCTGCGCTGGCTCCCGTCTGATTGGGCGAGATCGGTTCCGAGAATGAGGAGGTGGGCGACAGGCGGGGGAAGTAGGCGGAGATTTGACGGATAGGCCGGATGGGTCCCGGGCAGACGTCGATGGCCATGTGCTCCTGGATGGTGATGGCTAAAGTTTTTCCTTTCCGCACGGTCATTGGGATGAAGGTCGAAATACTGAAAGGGAAGAAGTCTCATCACAACTCAATTCATACAATACATCAACTCAATTTTCCCCACTAAAATGGATTCAACGACCGTTATTTCATTCCAAGTCAACGAGGAAGAGGACATCAGGTCACCACAAGCTCTGAATATATTGTTAGGGCCTGACCGTTGTGGATGATTATTTGTTTTTTGGGGCGTGGGGAGGCCGATGCTGACTGATACATTGAGCAGAATAAAATTCTGATCAAGAATCTATAATGAATGAGAACTTCTTTTCAGTCCCTTGAAGTGTACAACAACAAGCAGAATATTTGACAGTTTTACAACACTTGGTCCAATACAAAAGAGTAAAAATCTGCAAAAATTGGCTGATTTTTGTTGATTTTTTTTAAATCATCAATATCTTTGCTTTATGTTGTAAGCTGTTTAAAAAATACTTGAAAAAGGCTGATATCGGCCGATTAATCTGTCGTGGCCTAATTGTAATTAGCAATGTTTTGTTTGCACATGCCTTTAGATGTTATATTTGTGAAGCCCACTGAGCTACCTTATATCAATAAAGCTACAGAAATAAAGCTGCCTGCTGTAGACTGCAAATTTCCCCAGTGTGGGACAAATAAAGGTGATCTTATCTTTCCCTTCTGAGATTGTAAAAGCCATAATTCATTCACATATTAATTCTTTTCCTCCTGTTTATTCTACTCAGGATGGTGGCAGAGCTGGAGCCCTTTCCAAATGACTTTTGGCGATACACACCGGACCGGCCGGCAGCTAATCACAATCACACCTACAGGTACGGGCAATTTGCGTCCACCATTGTGCCGCCAACCGTTGTAATCTTCCCAGAAATCTAATTAGTGGGGTCTTGCATTACTGTGTTACAGCAGAAAGTGACAGTTACACTATAGTTGTGTGTCTGGCGATTCCCAATATGGGGGAATTTCATGCGGATGAGGCGTTTATGTGCTCGGAAGTAAGAATGCGGACTGCTCACGCGCTGCAATAATTACAAATCGCACCCAAAGGAAGTTACTTGTAGAAAACAGCAGATGGTGGGCTCTCATTTGCATTTGCGTGGACCACAGTGGAATTCACTTGAAGCTATTGGGGTAAAAGATGAAGCATTACGCTGAGCAAATCTCTCGCCCCAAGCCTCCATCCTCCTCCATCAAATTGCAGTGTCTCATCTGAATCCTCCAGAGACAATCAGGCGATTATGGGATGGAATCTCTATAGCGGAGCCAGTCCTCTTCAGCATAATGGCATGACGGTTACGTAAAGTTGTGTTAGCAAAGCGCCGAGTTGACCACGACCGGGCCGACGCGTCTGTTCCCATCCTTAAATAAACAAGAGGGGGCCGCGTCGAAAAGATCTGATGGCTTTTGTTTTCTAAAGACGGAACGCAGCTGGCCCCGGCGGGGGCGTTTTGTCTTCGGAGGTTGATAAATCCCCCTCTGGACCACCTGCAGCATCCATTGATTGTGTTATATCTCTGGACTTTAGTGTGGGGGGGATAGCTGGAGACTTGGTGAGTCACACACTTTCTCACAGTTTTGGCAGGCCTTGGCATCAAAGAATGGAAGCTGTCCAAGTAGCCAATAGAGCACACTCAGGCGACATAAACAGAAGTGATTGATTGTATTTTGGGAAAAGATTTACATACAGATAATAATGATCCGGACCAAAACGAACTCGATGCTCCAATGTGTGATATGCATTTCAAGACAGTAGTTGGGAAAACTGATGCGGTGTTAAAAGCCCCTTTATAATACATTTTGAAATTGGATCTAAATTGGTAGAGTCGGATAATAATAATTAAAATAAAAAGACACCCTCCCACCCACAAATTGTGTTTGTTTGCGTGACTGTTCACATTTCATGTCAGCTTAACAATTAGCATGACTTGACCTTGCTTTGTGTGTCGCATGCAGCTACACTAAGTCCTGCTTTAGTGATGATAATGCTACTTATCGGAAATGCAGCTAATTTGCCGCCTTGGAGGTGAGCTTTAGTCATGGTGTTTAGCCACGATAGGGAGCTAGCCAGCAGCAAATTGTGTAGTTAGCTTGCCGCCTAGCATTCCCGCATGAGCTCCCGAGCTGTGGTGAGCGCAGGGAACATGGGTGACTGGTCGATGTACTGCTTGCTGAGCGTTAGCTTTAGTCGGTAGAGTCCAAATTATTTCCAAACTATTTAGCAAAGCCAACAACAATCTTTTTACTTTTGATAAAAATGCGTCGGAGCAATAACGTGTTCACCACATTCAATTGGAAGCCTTTGCAGTCGTCAGGGAAGCGGCGCAGAAAGCACATGGCTCAGAAAAGATCTGTCTGTGATTGTTGACCTTCCATGCCAACGCGGGGTCATTTGTCACAGAGGCACAACCGGTCTCTGCGCTGCGAGCACAAACAGCGGGCGACGCGCATCAAAGCTCATTCAGCCAGCTGACGATGAAACAATCATCAGAGGCGGACGCTGGCGTGCCAGCCCCAAAAAGGTCTTTGACTGATACCCCGTTGACATCCATTTTAGTCCCTAAAGCAGCACTCGAGGCGCACTGCACATTCATTGGCCCACCACATAATTTTACTCATCAAATTCTCAAGTTTTCCATTATTTTATTTATTTATTTTTAATGTTGGGCTAGCAACACAAACAAATGCAACGGAAGTGCCGCGCAGTGTGCGGCATTGAATGGCTGCTAGTTTTGCTGCTATTCAAGATGAGAATTGCAGGTGAAAAGCGTAATGTGGCAGATGATATGGCCAATCCAAATGCCAAGCATGCTGTATCACAGTCACAACAAAAATGACAGCGATCCATCTACCCGCCACTAAGTCCTATTTATACACTAGCATTTTACCATAGTGCTGAACTACATATATTTGTGGCTAAAAAGCAAAGCGTGAAGGGTCTGTTACCCAACGGCATGTCAATCGATAGCGCGAAGACACCCTGACTGTTTTTACCGTTTCAACGGAAGCAGTTTTAAAACCGGATAAAAGTGGATGATCAACACGTGTCAAGCATCTTATCGTTTACCCCACAAAAGACGACGGAAACTGCCCCAGCAAATCAAAAAACCCTGACATCGACGTTAAGTAATGAATTTCAAGGCTTGGAGAGAAAAAAAAAAGACAAATGTTCATTTGTTCTGATGAGAAGATAAATAGAAGACTAGCAAAACGTGACAGGAGGTGCACAAAAATGCCAGTGAACATGCAGATTGCATCAGTTCATTAATGCACTCAGACAATGCGGCTGGTTTTCGCAGGCGTGTGCGTAAGCTGAAGTGATGAGCATAGTCAGTGGCACATGTGGCTCTGAGCCCACATGCAGGCGCAGGGCCTGTTGGCTCGCAGGGAGGAAAAGCAACAACAACAACAAAAAAAAGCTCGCAGCGCGACGCTAATTGATCGCTCTCATGACGGCCGCTTTCATCCTGTCGTTTCATCCTCACATCGGGAAAACTCCTCACTCACTCTTAAGAGTTCAAAAAAAAAGACTTCAATAATATGGAGGTAGAGACCTGGCTCAGCGTAAAGATCATTTTCCATTCTCTCAAGGAACAACAACAATCATGCGGCGAAAGCAGGTATCACAGCGGCGGTTTGAAACAATACGTCTGGAAAGGTCTCTTGTATGCATGAGTAAGTGTGTCTTTGATATCCACCTTTAGGTCCATGTAGCCGGATGCTCTTTGTCCTCACTCGAAACACAATGCTTATTCCATTTGTCGTGCATCATAACATCTAAATGCTGATGCAGCGTGTTTGCTTTAAACTCTGTGCTCCACTAATTGCCCGAAAGTTCAGTAGTTCATCTATCATCGTGTTTGTTTGTTTTTTTTCTTTTTTTCTTTGCACTGTGGTGCCTCCCGCCAGGGGGTCAAGAAACGCCACTGCTTGTATCCTTCATTGTTTTACGAGTGCGGACCAAGAGCGCACTAGTTCATGAACCTTAAGCCTGATATCAAGGATACCTAAAAAGAAATAAATACTCAAACAGCTTTCCATTGTGTCTGCTGCATCCCACTATCATTTTTATTCTCTTCTCATCCCAGGATTCTAGTCTTGTCTGACTTGACTGATTACATCTTTGATGCAATCAAACATGAGCTATCACCCCCCCCCAACCACAAAACAGGCTCAACAGTCTAATCAGTCATTAGTCAGTGTTAAGTCATGGAAGCAATCCATGTATGACTGTCGAGATTTTTCTCCTCTGTAAACATGTCATGATGTCGGCTGACCCTTTGCATGCCACTTATATTGAATAGTTCCCATATGCTGAGGATAATGATGCTCAAGTTGTGCGCAGCTGCCGTGGCAGTGGCTGCAGCAGCAGCAGCAGCCCTGTGGCTCTGTAGTTATACAATCGCTACCGTATAGATGCTGAGGAGTATATTTCTGCTCTCCATGCCTCCTCCACTTCCTCCTCTTCTTTTAGCGCCTTCACTTTAAATTAGACTCATACCGCAAGCGTGGACGACTCTCCACTCGCTCCTTTTAAATCCGTATCTCTCATTAACGCTAAAGTCACTTATGTTGGTCCACCTGCAGCGCACATCTGAAAATGTATCTCCCCCCCACATACACATCGACACACATCTTCACCTTGAAATAAGCAGCTGTCAGTCACATGCCACAAGTTGAGTGCCAGCCAGCGCTACTGGAGCTGCAGCGCACCCCGTCAATTCGAGCCAAGTCAGGGATGAGTACGTAAACTTCAACCTGTGTGTGTGTGGAAGAGCAGCCGAGGCACATCTGCCACATGTTGCACCGGTTTAAAGAAGAGCATCAGCCGGCATCTCGCCTCATATTGTTCCGACTGGCTAGTCAGACAAAATGATGACGACTGCGCAAATGCGATGGTAACTTACCTCAGAGCGAGTGTGAAACTCATATAAGACAAGAAGAAGAGGTGCAGGAGGAGGTGGAGGAGGAGAGATTCCAGCGCAGCGCAGCCAGGGCGACTAACTAACAGGTGGCGGAGAGACGAGTGCAGAGTAGATGCAGCAAGTGGAGGAGGAGGAGAAAGAGAGAGAGAGAGAAAGAAAGAAAGAGGCGGGAGGGCTCGTCGGACCTGAGCGTTGGGCGCACGGCGTTGACGGTGAAATATTAAAAGTGCCCATAGATCAAGTACTGTAGTGATGACAATGAGGAGCTTGGGAGGGTGCATGAGAAAAACATGCGGGAGGAGGACGAGGAGGAGGTACTGAAGAGGAGAGAGAGAGAGAGAGAGATAAAGAAAGTGACAGACAGCGGGGAGACACGACGACAAAACCCATGAACCAAAGACAATCCCCAAAGCCTTGAACCTGATCCAAAAGCAGAACCTCAAAATGCACCCCCTAAATTTGACCCAAAACCCTCCATTTAATCCATGACCACGAAAATCCAAAGTCTTCAGTCGAGCCAAAAAAAGCTAACGCAAACTTTCACCGCTAACCTAATGTAAGCCAAGCCTCGGACTGATCACTGGGCGCGTTTTGAAACTCACATCCATTCGTTGTCACGATCGCACCGTCGCACGCGTTGTCGTTGACCCACTCCCACTCGAGCCTGCGTCTTCGTTCGGCTTGACGGAGTCCTGAACCAAAGCAGCCCGACGCGGTCATCTTTGCGCCGTGACACATTCGACGCTCGGCCGTTTGACAATGGGGGTCAACGATCCATGCTGGGTCGTCCTCCCGCAGAGTTGCGCATGCCCTCAACTGTCTTCGCGGATAAATTCACCACTGGGGATCGGCGCCCGGAGTGACCAAAACACCGGAGGCCACGTTGAAGGAGGATAGCGAGGAGGGCACCAAGCTGAAGCCTTTTTGACACTAATTGAGAGTTTACCTCCCCAGAATGCAAACGCTTTCATTCATTTAGCCACAAAGTCTCACACACACATACACGCAGGTTTTGTTTAATTAAACTTAAGTGCAGTGTGAAAACAAAAAAAAATGGCCACCTCATTAATTCTCCCACTCACCCAATTATGTCCCTTTTAGTATGCACACTTATTCAGTCTAGTCTATCCGTTATTCGTCCTTTCAGAGAGGCGTGAATAAATCCAAGTTTGACGACAGACATGAAAATAACACCGAAACAATCAACGGTGGCCAAGTTGCACTCATCACAAATTCATCATGGTGCACAAACAGTTTCATTCTTTCCACGCTATGTAGATCACAAATTTTTTTTGTTTTTCTTGTCTGTTAGGTGCAGGTTGTAATCAATATATGGCAGTTCCAAGATGCAATTGTTTTGTTTCAAATGTCTCCTCTTTGGTCTTTTAAGCAAAATTAGGCATATTCTCTCTCCCCCCCCAAGTAATAGTTGCTCCATATAATTAGGCTGAAGCGCTCTTGAGTCACTGTCGGTGATCGACAAGCGGAAACGTGCTATTTGTCCCTGCATACACCAATTAGTGTCTTTGTGGACTCATTTGTGTCTTTTAATAGCATTTTTTGGTGGAAAACATTACGAACAATGAATATGTTTTCCGACTTTTTTTTTTTGTTGTTGATATGATGATATGGTTGCTAGTTTGGGGGGGTAAAAAACGTGACTTTGACTTTTGTGTTATCCATTGCTCATGCAATATGTGTGTAAATGTGTTTGTTGACAAACCAAACATTAAACTTGGTTTTACTTGTTGTGTATTCAAAACAACCTCGTAACTGCCTTCTTCTAGTCCACCAGCTGAACGTCGTGTTTTGTACCACAAGCGTGGCCACAGAACAAATCCAGCTTGAATCTCAAGGCACCACTATAAAGGCAACGGGTCTGTTTTGTGAACCAATCAGATTGCAAATTGGCCCAAAGAGTATTCATTCATGACAGACTCCTTTATTTATTTATAATCAACCTGATCAGGTCGACAAAATTGCTTTTGGACTTATCATGGAAACGAGAGCCAGAATTGATTTTTTTAGCACTTTGATTTTTGTTCCTTTTTAGAGCGCCAGTACTGCGGTTCAACCAGTCCTTGTGCGGCAAATTAGTCACGGTCTGTTTGTGTTGCAGCAGCTCACACGACGGCGCTGAAGCATTTTAGAAAGACGAATGGCAGCAATTAGTCTCATAAAATATTCTGCTGAGAGTGCGCCTTTTCGCCGCTTCCGCCTCAAACTGCTTGGATGGATTGTAATTTGTGTGCGCTACAAGTCATACTGGTTAGCCTCCTTCAAGAAGAAATGTGTTTGTTTTCCCATCCGTGGTTATAGCCATGTTGCTCATGACGACTCCCCCCCCCCCACCTAACTTATGCAAATCCTATGAGCCATACACTTATCACAACAAAAGGGGTTCGAACTGAAGCTTACAATGTGTCTGAATAATACTTTGCTCCAGATATTTACATGTTGACATCATCGTGCAGTGCGCTAACACAGCCACGCATGCCAAGAGCCGCTGTGGCTAAGGAAAACCTCCACACGAGTGCGATGATACACTCAAGCGCTACTTTGAAACCAACCACTACTTTTAAGCAACATTATTCTCTCATATCAAACTCCATCGCAGTTCTCAGCAGCAATAGAATCAAAGGAAAGGGACGGTGAAACGCTTTGAAAGTGCAACTCAGAAGGCGCAAAAAGCACACGCCGTCTCGTGACATGCAAATGCTCAAAGTGGCAATTTCGGAGGTCAGGCTTTGTTGCTAATGTGAGCGGAGGTTTAAATTGCAAAAATGTTTTATTTTTTTTTTTTTTCTTCAAATGAGAGCACGCCGTTGAAAAAAGGGCAAACGCGCAGCCTCAGGTGATGTGTGGCCTGCCACCATTTGGATGCAAAAACACTCCAAAGGGCATTAAAAAAAAAAAAAAGTTTTCAGTCTGGTGTCTCGGTGAAGCTATAAAACAGGAGGCGTACTTAGAAATACAAAAAAAAAAGAAAAAATAAAATCCCACAAATGTTTTAATTAAGTCTGCACAAAAATGGTTCTCGCCCAGGGCTGGTTAATCTTATACAGAGTAAAAAAAAAAAAGATTAATTCTTTCACTGGCCGCTAGGCAAATATTTTTTATTTTTTTCTCGACTCGCTTCTTGTAATTTTGCAACTTTTATTATTTGTACATGTGTGTGCGCGTGCACGTGACAGATTTGTGTTTGAAGCTCCGGTGGGGAATTTGATATGCAAATCAGACAAGCGTCTTTAATTTACACCGTGGAAGATGACAGCGCGTTGAGGAACACATCTGAGGAACTCAAAGGCTTTGGAGAAAAACAGTTCGGCTGTCAGCTGAGCATTCTCAGGTGTTTTTGCGCCACGATTTCAGATATTTATTGTCATATTTGTGATTATTATGTCAGTTGTGAAAGAAAAAGAATTGTCAAAAGCTACAAAAGTACCCAAAAAAAAGGAAGCTCAATTTTCCCAATTTTATGGTGCACCCCTGGAAGCCATGATGCCTTGAATTTGCCACCCGCAAATTCAGGGATGGCACAACAAGCTAGTGGATTGACAGTCTTAGGTATATGCTTGTTTGTTTGTTTTCTGTTGTTAATTTTTCTTGACTTTTCATAACTCAAAACATTTTATGTCTTAATTTTTCCATTTCTCCCTGTTGGCAAAAGACTCACAGCTGTAATGTTCTGTGTTATGCTTTCACTCGAGTGAAGAAGGATTTGGGCAACAAATGGTTTCCGTTCCGGTGCTCAGTAAATGTCGTCCCTGTGCACGTTTTGTTTTAACGTGTGCCTATTTTGTGTCTGATTATAATCCGCGCTCATCCCCATCCTGATGGCCCGATTGTTTTCTGCCATCCAGTTGCTAGGCAACACCGGAACTGGCGGCGGCGCTCGGCTTCCCCGAGCCACGGCGAACGAGGACGCGGGTGAGGCGACGAGGTCGGGAGGGCATTTCCAGGGACGTGTGTCATGCTTCTCGGTCGGAGCTGACAGTCAACGTTGGAATGAACCGACTTCCAGCGGTTATCACAACACACCCCTGTTCAAAGGCCGGGCTTGTGTGATTAAAGAAAATGAAAGCAGGTATATCATATATCTTTATTGTGACATGAGGGGCTGCTTAAGAGCTTTTTCTCATCTAGGAATCACTTTTACGTTTTATCACTGTTTCACATGACAATTGTGTGTTTCTGTACTTTGTGCATGGACTTCAAATGTCATCCAACTGTTGAATGATCCTTCTTCTCTCACCTGATACCTCAGCTCCAAACTCATTGACACTCACTTTGATGTTGGCTAAAAGTGGACACATCAGCTGTGGGAATCAGTCGGGCATTGGCATTCAACAGCTGCCCATGTCCATCATGGATGCCGGCCATGTGTGTCAGTATGGGCAGCAAGTGCTGAACCATGGAGCTCGGGAGCCATTTGAAGAGCTGCTCAAGCTGATTTTAAATGTCACTCGTGTGAATATTACCTTTCCTTTTACCTTGAGATGAATAAAGTTGGAAGGTCTCACCAACAGACGGCAGCCTCTCTGAGGGAGGGAGGGTGATCTTCTCATGGCAAAAAGGAGAGCAGACACTTGCG
Source organism: Hippocampus kuda (assembly GCA_901007745.1). Lineage (NCBI taxonomy): Eukaryota > Metazoa > Chordata > Actinopteri > Syngnathiformes > Syngnathidae > Hippocampus > Hippocampus kuda. Next base: position 10,923 of record CAAKHF010022822.1, on the reverse strand, counting down.
TTGTGTTTACAGCGCTAAAAGGTGAGGAGGATCAAGATAAGACAAGAAAACCCTTTATTAGTCTCGAAATGGAGAAATTCCCATTTCAATCAATTCATATCAAGCCAAATTTCATCATGGAATTGTAATGTGACAAGGAATGGTAGTGATATTCTAATATCTATCTTGCGACATTGGCCCATGACAAAAATTGAATTTTGTCAAGAAAATAAAACATACCGGTTCGGAGGCTTTTGCTGGGAGAGCGGATTTATATGACTGGAGTGTGAAGAGGACCCTCGCAGCTGAAGCTAGAGGTCAGCCATCTTCCGTTGCCCACCGGTATTCACAACCTTTATATTTCACTGACACTTTTCAATGAATCTTTTATGCTAGAAGGAATGGGAGTCTCTCAAAGAACAAACCTGTTTGCTTCTAAAACCTGACTTTTTTCCAAAAAAAGTGCTGAAAGGAAGTGACGTCGCAAAGTGACGTCACTTCTAAAACCTGACTTTTTAAAAAAAAAGTGATTAAAGGAAGTGACGTCGCTTCTAAAACTTGACTTTTTTCCAAAAAAAAAAAAAGTGATGAAAGGAAGTGACGTCGCGAAGCGATGATGAATTTACACCATACAAGAGTATGAGAATACTGTCAAGGTTATACATGAAGATAGTAGCAAGCAAATGCACTATTTGAGTTTTTCGAAGATTATACTTTGACACTTTAATTTGGATTCATAAGTAAAGCAATGAAAGTGACACTTTATGTTGACAGTTATGCATGTCATTATTTTCTAATATGTATATAGAAGTTTTTTGAAGCTGAGACATTTAAATGATTACTTTATAAGTCAATGCTTAAAATTGGAAAAAGATGTAACAATAGTATTGTTAGTTGTTGCTAGGGGGACAGCTTTGGGTGAGGGAACGGGAAGTGACGTATGTTCTCCCCGATGTAAGAGACTGAGTTCCATGTACAGGATGTCTTCCAGTGTTGTGGCTATTAAAGTCTAGTAAGCAAAAGCTTTAACCGTCCACTCTGTTTGTTAAGAGAGCAAAGAACAGAGTGAAACATCTATGTCGGCGGGCGGGGGCCAAGTCCTGACCGTCCGGCACAGCATCATTTGCCAAAATGATGCTGTGCAAAAATTAAAATATTGGTCTTTGTTGTTCTGTTTATGTTCCTCTGGACGTGTCGTAACTGGAAGGGGGAGGGGGGTCAATTCCTTTTGTGGTTTTGCATTCTTGACCATTACGGTGAATTTGATTCCGATTCAGATTTCTTGCCAAATGCCTTTGTGGCTTCCTGGACAGCAGAGGGCGATATGGACCACGGAGATCCAATCTACCAAGAAGAAGAACAAGGACAACAACAAGAAGAGGACCACATCCGGTTCAGCGAGCAAGTTTTTCCGCAGACTACAAGCCGGACTCACAGTGAGTAGTTTTAGCATTTTAACGAACTATTTGCAAATGTATTGATGCAGACAATTTCGGAGCATCATTACCACACGTCGCTTCTCTAATTTGTTGATTGTTACTCAGTCATGGAAGTTATCGTCGAACCACAACAAAGGTGGCCAGTTCACACACGAGGGCAGGTTTGTCTCAAAACTATTCCCACAAATGCATCCTTGACTTTTTTGCAATTGTTTTTCGAAATATATTTGTGGTTTTCATCAAATAAATACTCAATTACAAAAAAAAAACGTGTTGATAATGTCCACAAATATACTCGTCATTTTCACACGTGTTTTCGAGTCCCCAAATCCATGCAGGATTTTCGCGTGTTTTTCTATGTGGCGTGAGCATTTCTCATGACTTTGAGATCCCGTTTTCGTCCGCGAGGAGGAGGCAGTGTTGATGACTCCAATTTACGGGAACTTTGGTGGACGGTTGAACGACGTTGAGTCGTTCAATAGTTGAGCAGTCGATTGAAAGGAGGTTGCTCAATTTACATGAGGTGTGGAGAGAAAGCCGCGAGCGGGCAGATTTGGAAATGGACGTGTTAGAAGTGAAGGTCTGCCACTTACTCTGTGAAGAATAACACAAATAACAAAAACCTACCAAAAAAACTTTTTTTTAGGGGGGGGGGGGGGCAGAAGAGTATGACTTCCCACTTTTGTTTTTCTTTCTGCCTGACTAGAT
>CAAKHF010022809.1:0-13946 GCA_901007745.1 Hippocampus kuda | reverse complement strand
CCATTTTCCGATCCGCTTTATCCTCACAAGGGTCGCGGCGGGGGCTGGAGCCTATCCCAGCTGTCTTCGGGCAGTAGGCGGGGGACACCCTGAACCGGTTGCCAGCCAATCGCAGGGCACACAGAGACAAACAACCATCTGTGCTCACACTCACACTTGGGGACAACTTAGAATATTCAATCAGCTTGCCCTGGATGTTTTTGGAATGTGGGAGGAATCCGTAGTACCTGGAAAAAACCCACGCAGGCACGGAGAGAGAACATGCAAACTCCACACACGGCGGCTGGAGCCGGAATCGAACCCTGCACCTCTGCACTGCGAGGTCGACGCGCTAATGGTTAGCGCATTGACCTCGCTGCACGACATCAGCTGAGCAACGCTGTCTTGTGTGGTGATTGAAGGGAGGTCAAGTTCGAGACAGTGATTGTGTGGAAAGAAAGCCACCAGGTCTTTTACTCGTCTCATTTTGTAGCAAATAGTCGGAACTTTGTTATATGAACTTATTGACCTTATCCATATTTGTATTTATATTGCACTTAATTGAAACTGTTTTCTTTTCTCTTAAACTTTTCTCTTCTTTCTACCCACAATCTTGCTGCTGAAGGCTGTAAATTTCCCCAGTGTGGGACAAATAAAGGATATCTTATCTTATCTTATATTTTGTCATATACCTGTACTGTATGCTGCAGTTTTTGGGCAATATATTGTTGCACTTTGTTGCTTATGTTGTCACACATGTATGTTGTTAACATACTTGGACGTTCATACAGGACATATAAGATAAGATAAAGATAAGATATCCTTTATTTGTCCCACACTGGGGAAATTTACAGCCTACAGCAGCAAGATTGTGGGCAGAAAGAAGAAAGAAGAAAAAAAAAACACGGTTCAAATAAGTTCAATTATATACCATAGTTGTTTCATTGTTCTCATTAAAAACAAGTATGGTAATACTTTAATGCTTTTGTTCTGTTGATGTTTGGTATGGACTGTCAACATATACAGTTTTTTATATGTACTATATCTTGTGCTGACCCGGCCCACCTGTCATATTTAGAAATCAATGTGGCCCCCGGGCCAAAAAGTTTGCCCACCCCTGCGCTAACCACTGGCCCAACGGGCGCCACTAGTCACAGATAGCAATTGCAATTAGTCGAGTAATCAGATCACATGAAAATGGCAGCACATTGAACCAGCAGTCAGCTGCTCTTATATAAACATCATATGTTTACAGTTTGAATTATTTCAGGTACGGTGTGAAAAATACACTTGCCATCAAGTGGTGAAGTGATAGAATGCAATGACCTAAGTTCAAAATGCATGCATTTTAAAGTACCTGCACTACAGTACCTCAGAGAGACCACACTTTGCAAGCCTACCACCAATTTCTCCAGCAGAGGTGCAAGCAAAATAAGATAATATTTCCTTTATTTGTCCCACACTGGGTTGGGTTTCGATTTAATTCTGTTTTTGTCATGACTTCTTCGGTTCAGGACATTTTCTTTTAAGTGTGGTAAGTGACCTCAAATGAGTGGAAAAGGTGTGGTCAACTATTTAAATTTTACACTTTCAGAGATAAAAGAAATTCCCAAAGCGATCATCATGCTCAATGGTGATGATACCTTTCACTGCTCTCTGTGCGGACAGGAAACTCTTATTATTATCCTAGGTTGTCCGCGGGGCCTCTTGCCATTGGGACATGCCCGTAACACCTCACCAGGGAGGCGTCTAGGCTGCCAACTCACCAGATGTCGGGGCGCCTCACCTTCCGTTGAGACCCCTCCTCCTTCCCGCCGACTGGTGGGCATTTAGCCGCGTCTGGGGCCCAAGAGCCCCGCCGTTCCCCCCATCGTGCCACTCTAGTTGCCGATCAGATGTTTACAGCGCATCATCATCACCATCATCATTATTATTATTAGGGCGGCTCGGTGGTCTCCTGGTTCGTGCCTCGGCCTCACAGTGCAGTGGTGCAGGGTTGGGCTCAGAGTAGAGCTTCTCCTCCACATCGAGAGGAGCCAGATGAGGTGGCTCGGGCATCTAATTAGGATGCCTCCTGGACGCCTGCCTGGTGAGGTGTTCCAGGCATGTTCCACTCGCAGGAGACCCCGGGGACGACCCAGGACACGCTGGAGAGACTATGTCACCCAGCTGGCCTGGGAACGCCTCGGGATCCACCAGGAAGAGCTCGAAGAAGTGGCTGGGGAGAGGGAAGTCTGGGCTTCCCTCCTAAAGCTGCTGCCTCCGCGACCCGACCCCGGATAAGCGGTGGAAAATGGATGGATGAATGAATGGACCACAACATTCCATCTTTGTCGAAGAACTGATTAGACCATTCTCTCAAAAGCCTTTTTAAATCACTTGAATCTTGCACTTTTTGTTTTTAATCGTTCATTTTTCTGTTTGAGTGTGATTAGTCTTGGTAAGTGTGATTTCTCTTGTTGCTTTGCTTGAATATATTTATCTGGTATTAGTTCGACTGGCGTTTTACATGAATCTGTGAGCTGAGACAGTACTTAAACATTGCATGTAATGGCTGAAATCCAGTCCATGCAGCTTTCCTGATCTGCATTGAGTCCTGTGCTTATAGCAATCAAATCCTTTGGTTTATACTTGTTTGTACATTTTGATGTCATTATGTCTATTTCTGCAGGTTGACGAGACAGAAAATCAGCATCTCAGTGGACTGAGCTGGGTCGGTCCTTTAGAATGAAAATCTGCTAGTTCAGACACCCATTGATGCCCTACAGTAAGCTTGTCCAAAGATTTAGCAACACGAACAAGCAAGCAAGTGAACCACTACCTCGGATCTGCCTGCCCACCAGCACATACGCACGCATTCACACAAATACAGAGAAGCTCGCCAGATTCACTCTCAAAAATCTCAACCAAAACCTTTGTTGTGTACATGGTGGCTTCTTTTTTAACTTCAAGCCTTTGGGGATTGTTTAATTTCCGGCAATACTGTCCTTGTATTTACTTGGTGTCAGATCGATATGCAGGGTCGCATACCAGATAATTGTCTCCATGCAATTACTGTAATGGGGCATCTTTCTCCCTTTGAAATATTTGGTTTAAGCTGTGTCTATACATTTCTGAACCACTTATCTTCCCCAGGGTTTTCGGTTATTTTGGTTAAGGTGAGGACCTCCTCCAAGGGATTGTGGTTCTAGTACACTCACCTGTTGTTAATTTTTATTCACACAGCCTAATACTGAGCATTTCAGAGTAACTTAACAGTTAATTTTAAAAATTATGTTATGTCATTTTTTCAGAGTTGTCAGGTTTTACAATTGACATGAAAAATGACAAAGACATCTTTGAAATACTCAAAAACTATTTATTCAAAATCAGCCTCTTAATTGCTTACCTCATTCACTCCCATTGACAGCTGTACTACATGTCAAAAATTACCTGAGAGGGCAAGCGCTATATTTAAGACATATGACTGATGACAGACAAAATAGAAATTACTCGCTTTGACCTGGAAACAAATATAAAAGAAATATTCATACAGCTCTGTTTACAAAGAAAAACAACAACAACAAAACACATTTGCATTTGAACTCTTATTCAGTTGAAGCGAGAAAGTGGAGTCGACTATAACTCAGATTGTTTTACTGAGACACTTCGAATAACTATACTTTTTTCAAAACTCAGTGTGCTGTACGTGATGTGAGGCCTCTGTCTGGCGCGACCGATAATCCTGCCACACACAACGGCAAACAAAACTAATGCAGTTATTTATAAATAGACAGGTGCTTAGACATGATTGCTTTAGGTATAACTGCAATTGTCTCCATCTTACCAGCGGGTGTTCATTTTATTCATATTGGCCAGTCAGTGCCAATACTAAACTACAGGGGAGGGTTTTTTTTTTTTTATGTGGCTGGATAGCGTAGTTTAAATTGGGTCCTGAGTCCACCATCCTTCTACGGTCAGTGCTTGGAACTTGTGTCAAAACATGTGACTCCTTAATGCAAACTTAGATCAACTTGGATCATCCTTTTGGAATTTTGTTCAAAAAAATTGAACCTTGATGCAGGGGATCATAATGATATCTCACAAACACACTCTGGTCTCTGTGATGCACTTTTCCCTCCCCTCACCTTTAACCCTGACAAACATACCATGTAAATTTAGACACCCTAGCAGAGTAAAGAACCTGTTCTTCAACACAGCCCCTGTCACACCTTGACACAGAAACATGGCGCTGAAGGGGGTGTTGGGAAAATAGCTAACATAGCACAAATACTGTACATGAGACACCTGCGGAATGTGAAATTACTTTACACGATTAAAATAGATGTAATTTTGTCCTAAGAATGTCGGTGAGTGTTGATTTATGTATTTTTTATTTTTATTACATATTTAAAACAACACTCCCTCTTAAATATCTACCCCCACTACACACACACGCGCGCGCGCGTGCTTAGGTGTATTGTGGTGTTGAAGGCAATTCTCCGAATAGCAGCAGTGGGTTGGCATGGCATTGTTTTGAACGTTTTCCATCATGTCCCGCCCTCCGTCGGCACCCTTCTCCGATTGGAGGTGGATCCACATCGGTGACTCGGCTCGCCTCGCATCACGTACACGAAAATTCAGAAGATTCCACCTGTCTCGAGGCCAATGGATCTTCGCTCATCACCCTCTGACACAACATACGTCGGAAAGCCAAAAGGCGTGTGGTATGCTTAGTGAATTTGGCCAGTGGTCTCCCACCCCTGTTCGATGTTGGAATTGCTTTAACCGGAGCGGACAAGGAAAACAACTGTCACATTGCTGAATGATTTTAGCCGCAGTGCCGCAGTTGATCATCCAACCCGAGGGAAGAATGTCACGGCAGCAACAGCAGACGTCGTTCAAAGCCACGGACAGCGTGGTGGAGGTCAAAAGCAAAGTGAGTGATTGGTGAATGACGTCGGGGTACTGATCCAATATTTGCTGATATCGAAGGAAATGGATTTGATGCACTGATTGCTCGTCCTTACGGTCAGTCAGAAAAGATGGTTGTTTGTAATTTGCTTTTATAAACAGTAAACACACAACACGTTTTCCTATCTGAGGCAGGTATTTTAAGCGTATTGTGATAATATGTCGCAGTCATCATCGTTTATTTACAGTATTTATTTTCACTGATTCCACTGCCTTCTACATAAAAAAAAAGGCACGGTGCCCAAAAGGAGTGAAATGCGAAGTATTTTTGAATTTATAGATAGTTGTATCAGTGCATAGTTTTTAGTTCCATTTTAAAATGGCTTAAACATTTACAGCAAACAAAAAAAAATAAGGCTACAGTTTCACCTGAAGTTTGAGTTGCATCATCATTTATAAACATCCCAGGAATGCTGGTACAAGCTGCCACGTACAAGAAAAGTTGAATGTACTCTCATCTTAAAATATAAATATATATATATATATATATATATATATATATATATATATATATATATATATATATATAAAAGCTAAGCTAATGGTGGTTTTTACAAAAGCAGCTGCTTGCTGGTACAATTTGCTGTGATTTATATTTGATCAGATTTACCGCGCCTACTGCGGTGATTACTCAAATAGTAAAATAATTATTTGTGGCAGCCCTTTAGTAAGTGTGTACTCTACACATTGCACAGTACTACAGTGCCTTAAACATGCCAAGGCGTGCACATCAGGAATAGACGGTGTTTTTTATTTTTGTTATTTCATTCATTTATTTGTCCTTTTAACATATTTTTATTTTACATTGTTACTAATTCATTTACTGCTTGTCCTTTCAAGTTATTTTCAAAGTTGAGTTTTCAAGGATTGTAGAAATATTTATTGTCATTCGAACAAACAATCACACATGATATGGTACACAATACAAGACCTGAGATCCCAGGTTAGCCCAGTAAGTCCCAGAACTTGTGAAAATAAAAAAAACAAAAAAAACAAAATAAAGTAAAATGAATATTCAAGGTTTGAATGTGTGCAAAGATACAATGCAAAACTGTGGCTGCAGCCGAATGAAAAAGCTCCAGGTTTGACTTTCACATGATATTTATCAGGTCATTTTTTTACATGACAAAAAAGAATATGAGTGTTCAAGAATAACTCTCCACAGCTGCAGCACGTGGTGGCCAACTTGGGCATTCATCCATCCTTCCATTATCTGAGTCGCGGGCACGCTGAAGCCTATCCCAGCTCTCTTTGGGCAGTTGGCGGGGTACACCCTGAACAGATTGCCAGCCAATCGGCACACATAGACAAACAACCATTCACACTCAAAATCACACCTAAGGACAATTGAGAATGATCAGTTAACCGCCTAGCATAGGTTTGGAATGTGGGAGGAAACTAGAGGACCTGTAGAAAACCCACGCTTGCACGGGACGAACATGCAACTCCACACAGGAAGGCCGCGGCTGTAATTGAACCACAGACCTTTGCACTTTGAGGCAGCCCTTCTCAGCAGTCGACCACCAGAAACACTGCAGCCAAAATAACACAAAGCATGTAATATTTCGTGGAAGAAGTATTTTTCGGGGTGGTGAAACAGATTTATGGTTAACACTGTAGTGGTTGAAATTAGCCAGGTTAGTACGACCAAGTAACTTGTAATTGCAGCAGATAGCTACTGATGGAATGAAAGCCCTCAATACATACGCGGTGAGGGAAGGGACAACTCATGCCAGGGACCGCATTTTAGCTAAACCCTGAAAATCCTGACAACTAAGAAGTTGTGAAAGAGTTAAAAGCTGTTGGCCTTATTTTTGTGGCCAGCGCGAGTCTAGCTCAAAGTGCAGTCTAGCTATGTGCCTCAATGGGTTTTCTTTCTTTTGGCATTTTTCGTAAATGGGCGCAGTTAGGAATGGGTGTTTGCGTCATTGTGGGAGTGAACATGCCCAAGTTGATTACCAGCCAAAACGGCTCCCGTTATTCCCTTTAAATTCAGCACAGATGAGGCACGCGTTCCACATGGTGGCAGCATAACAGATTTGCTAATTGGAGTCCATGCTGGAGATCGGTGCACGCAAAGTGCATTTATGAAGAACTGCAAGAAGGTCTCCATGTGCGGATGATATTAAATTGGCCAATGTAAAATGGGAACTTGGAAAACGCTATCCATCCCCGACCATGCGTCTGTGTGTGAGTTCTAGTCCACCTTCCGTCACCAAATTGCCAGGCACGTCAGGGGCGTGTAATAGAAAATGCTCTCGGTCTACCGGAATGCCCAGCGAGGCATTGAACGGTCTGCCAAACTTCCCAAAACTTGACTTGCCCCGGCCGACTGCACATGCGCCTATCTATGAAAATAGAGCCTTCAAACTCAACAAATCAGGACAAGGCAAGGCAAGTTTATTTTTATGGCACATTTCACATACAAGACAAATCAAAGTACTTCACGTAAAATATTTAAAGCATTTCAGAAAGATAAACACAGTTATTGAAACATTGCAAAGGGATCATAATAAAAAAAATCTAATTAGTTAAAAAAAGGCCCGGTAGTCCAGTGGTTAGCACGTCGACTTCACAGTGCAGAGGTACCGGGTTCAATTCCAGCTCCGGCCTCCCTGTGTGGAGTTTGCATGTTCTCCCCGGGCTTGCGTGGGTTTTCTCCGGGTGCTCCGGTTTCCTCCCACATTCCAAAAACATGCGTGGCAGGCGGATTGAACACTCTGAATTGTCCCTAGGTGTGAGTGTGTTTGTCTCTGTGTGCCCTGCGATTGGCTGGCAACCAATTCAGGGTGTACCCCGCCTACTGCCCGAAGACAGCTGGGATAGGCTCCAGCACCCCCTGCGACCCTAGTGAGGATGAAGCGGTTCGGAAGATGAATGAATGAAGATGAATAATTAGTTAAAAAAATAAAACAAAGCATAAGTCTAGATAAATTAAAAGACAGCACACAAATGGGAATTAAGATGATAATAAAGATAGATTCATGAGAATGCTGCAGTAAACAATGTTTTGAACCCAGATTTAAGTGAACTGACAGCTTGAGCAGACCTCAGGTGTTTGGGGAGTTTGTTCCACAGAGGAGGAACATAGTAACTAAATGCTGCTTCACTTTGTTTGGTTCTAGTTCTGGGACCACACAACCTGAGGTGTCTGGATGCTTTCTAGTTTGGTCCAAGACCATTGAGAGATTCATAGACCAAGAGCAAGATGTTAAAAAATCTATTATTTGACTTACAGGAAGCCAGTGTAGTGATTTGAGGACAGATGTGATGTGGTTCAATATCCGGCGGGGTTCTAAGGACTCTGGCAGCAGAATTTTGGATTAGCTGCAGCTGCCTGATTAATTTTTTTTTTTTTTCATCAAGACACCATTATGTGATGTAGCCTTCTGAAAATAAAAGCATGAACAAGTTTTTATGTGTCTGGTTGAGACAGAAAGTCCTGAATTCAAGCTGTGTTTTTCAGGTGGTTATAGGCAGATTTAGTCATGGTTTTTAAAGATCAACTGTTAAGTACTTTTAGAAAATCCTACTTTAAATATTTTTATGTCACAAATAAGTTAATTCAACAAGATACACTAAACAAAGCATGAAAAAACAATTTCTATTTCGTAAATTTGACAAAGTAATCGCTTACCCAAAATGAGATCCTGATGAGCATCAAACCCAGAAGTGTGACATCACTTAAAGACAATAGCGGGGACCATTATGGAAAGTGTACAAAGTCAGTCATACATCGATTCAGAAAGCGACGTTTCAAACATATCTGAGGGGATGCAGGTGTTTGAGGAGTTGGCGATAGAGGACCATACATGTAAGAAGCGGATGCTCAGAATGCGGAAAATGTGCCCGAATCGCTGGACAGGGCGTGGAGGCGAGACCCATCGGGATTGGAAGAACGTTAAACTATATGGGCTGCAGTTATTAGCCGAGCGTTATTGTTTGCAAATCGATGCTGTACCGTGCTATAAGTTGCGCACGATGGGTTTACCGACTTGGTCCATGTATTCCCGCTAGCTGTGAGAGAAGACGTCATAGTGGGTTGGTGTCTTACATTGTCACTGCTAAGGTAGATCTGTTGCGTTGTTGACCACACCCCACATGTTATTGGCAGCATTGTTAGTTGCAACCATGACGTAGTTTTGAATGTTTTCGTACAGGATTACATCCATATACACATGTAATACTTTGAAGTGGATGTTTACAACAGCCTGTTATTCCTTCATTTGTCGTGATGGGACGATGATACCTCAAGGAGTGTATTGACATACTACACAAACTGTGTCGGCACTGTATTGATACTGTGTTGGTCACCCAATAGTGACCCCTGCAGTAGTTATAAAATCATTACAGGTAAAGAAATTCCTTCCTTGTATAAATGCTAAACTGAGTTGTTATGTAAAATACTGTATAGCAACTTTGTGTTACAATTCATAGTTCCAAATTTTAACTCATGTAGAAAATTTATGTTCACTGTTAAATCATGAAATAAAAGAGAAAAAGTGATTCGTTTATGAATTTTTATTGAGGAACAAAAGTTTTTGGAGTGTCTTTGCTCCAAGGCGATTTGTCCTCTTAGACACCAGCTCCCCAGACTTAGAAAATGCTCTTTCACATGGTACAGATGACAATGGTGAGCAGAGAGTTTTAAGTGCAAGTTGATACAAATGTGGATATGTTTTCTGGTTCCATTTCCAATATAATAGTAAAGGGTCTTGGTTTCTGGGTGTGTTTGCTTCTGCCAGGTAGCATTGGACTTCAATTATGGAGTCAGCTGTTGCATTCGAGGTCTTCTGGGTCTCTGCAACCTCCATAGCAAGTGTTATACAGAGATTGTGCCCTAAAAAATAGATAACCATTAGTTTAATATCACATGACACAGTACCATAGAAATATACGAATAAACACAAAGAAATGTGTTTTCATACCTGAACTGGTCATGTTGACCACTGCCTCATCCACTGCCTGCTTGCTAGGAACTGCAAGCCAAAAGGAAATATCTTGTCAAAAGCTTCACAAAAGGACTGTAATTGTTACAAGTACATAAAAAAACATATCAAGTAGACCTCAGACGACACGGTGGGAGGTGGTTAGCACTGTCGCCTCACAGCAAGAGGGCTGGAGGTTCGATACCAGGCCTCGGGCCTCTCTGTTTGCATAAATGTTTTTTTGTTTTTTTTTGTTTTTTTAAGCACAATTTTTAGAGAGAATTTCAACATACCTGGGTTACTCTCACAAGTATCTGCCAATTCTTCATTGCCATGCCGAGCTCTATAATGCCTCAGCATTGATGAATTGCTGTAATTGATGTAAGATAGCTGTGGAGCAGAGCCAACACTTCACTTACATGAACATAAAAAGTTAATTATTCTGAAAACAATTCAAAACTCTTCCCAGAACAGAGAAAAAACTAAGGTGGAGCATTGCATTCACTTGCTAAAAAACAGACGCCCTCTCAAGATTTCGAGATCAGGATCTCGTAAGTACGAAATAAAATGAAGAAAGCAACTGTAAGGATCTTTCTCTGGCGATTATATGCATCACAGGTTCACTTGATAAACTGATAAAGTGAGTGCAATGCGCCACCATAAAAAATTGTATTGTAAAATCTGTCCTTCTTATTTGTGTGTTCGAGGGCTGGGTAAGTTGAGTCACGGGTGATGTCATAGAGAGGGGAGGAGACAGGTTGGGTAAATATCGGCTCCGGCAGTTAGTCTGAGTGTGGAGTGCATGGGCGTGAGTTGTGGCCAATCGTAACTCCTGTGAGTGTGTATTAACTGCTGCCTTTTTTTGTTTATTAAAAAGTGACCATATAGCATCAGCGACTAAGTGTCTAAGTGCTTGTAAAAAAGAATGCTCATCGAGCGTGAAATTCATTGGCTTTGCGAGGACAAAATTGTATCATTCCAATTTTCTGGGCCATTTGCATGCCCAGAAAATATTCTTTTCTTTTGGCCCCTCAAATAACTGTTTGGCTGAATGTGAACAGTGCATCGTCACACAGCACAGAGGCATTTCGCCGAATAACTCCATAACAGTGGCAAAGAGCAGTTTACAGGACAATCAACAATGCATCACAATGGCTGACTGGCGACGAGGCATTCTGTAGATGATGTCACTCACCGGAGATGGCTCAACAAAAAAGCATTTTCATTGTTAAGCACGTTGCTATGGGTCTAACTATGACCCTGTGTGGGTTGCATTAAAAAAAAATAACAAAAGTATGCTTCAAATAGTTTTAAGTGTACTCCAGAGATGGTTGACCAGGTTTACTTCACACCTTACCATTAAATGATCTGAGTCAGGAATTGCATCAAGATTTATGGCTGGATTGGTATTTTTCAATGACACAGAGTTAAGCGCACATCTTGGATATTTAATTTTTACAAGCTAAAAACTATCACTTCTGTCTTATTGTAGAAAATTCTGGTCCATCCGCTCATTGATTGATGAATACAGTTAATGGGGCTGTAGTCATGTGATGACGTTGAATTGAAAACTTGCATGTCATCTGCGTAAATATGATAAAAGATGTAGTGATGCTCCACAATCTGAGCATGTTGATATTAAATAGAAGTGGTCAGAGAATGAACCCTTGTTGGAACCCAAAATTGTTCTGTCTTTGCACATTTTTTCAGCACTTATCTTCAAACATATTTAATGTATTTACTTTGAAACAAATCGAGAAAATGACTTTACATGGTCTTAAAACAATCGAATAATCCTCTTTGTAGGCATCAATGAATCTTGGTCCGCTGTCAATCAGAGTCATTGCCTGTTGCTGCATGTTTGGAATTGAAACAAGTTGGGATAAACAAAAGTGCTATGATGATCTTTTTGGGGTGGGGCCTTCTGGTCTTGCAACTTATTCCTCTCAGCTTGTAATTATATAGACAAACCCCAATTCCAATGCACTTGGAACATTCTATAAACTGTAAATAAATACAGAATACAATGTAACAAGTTATTTTCATTAATTTTTGGGAAAAATATTTCTGCCCTTTAAATGTCTCCTACTTCTCCAAAATGACAGCTATGATGACACGTGGACCTGTACTAATTAATGGACTACTAACTACAACATTAAGAATGAAAAGGGTTGTTTCAATAGATTTTTTGATAAATATTTTTGTCTATTTATGAATATTTTTATTTTTTAAATGTCTCTTACTTCTTGAAAACGACAGATATGATGTGGCACTTAGAGCTGGACTGAGCAGTGGCCTGCCGTTGCTAACTACGGTATTACAGCAATCAGAATATGAAAAGTGTTTGAACTGATTATTTTTGTCAAGTTATGAGAGCTTTTCTGACTTAAATGTCTCTTACTTCTCCAAAATGACAGATATGAAAATACTTTGACCAATAGGAATTCGTGAGCTACCACTGCCACCCACTATAGCAATGAGAATGAGAAAAGTTGTAAAAATAGATTTCTGGTGAATATTTATGCCAATTTATTTCATCCAATTTCTCCATACTGAGAGATATTAGCAAGGCCTTATGTGTAGTCTGCATATCTAGCTCCTACAGTAGTCAGAATGAAAAAAATTGCACTGGTTTGCATTTTTTTAATGTGCAAAAACAAACAATCCAACATTTTCTAGGCCAGTTTCAGACGTACAATCCAAATATCTCATTCATTTTTCACAATATGCTCTTGTTTTTTTTTGTGTGTGTTTTTTTCCAATTTAATTTTTTCTATTGTGTGTGCTTGGCAAACTTTTTTTGAGGGCGGGCGAGGGTAGGGTGGGTGGTGGACAGTTTTTAATCATATTAAAGCAGTGCAGTGGTAGCGGTAGATTGTATTTATTTGGCATAATCACTTTATTACTTGATGAAAGGGTGCACATCGAAATTTAATGACAGTTTTTCAGTTTCTTCATGAAAATGGACAGTTTGTTCATGCACTTCACACACACATATATATTCAGATAAGATAAGAAAACGTTTCTTTGTCTCACAATGGAGAAATTCCTAATTTACAGCAGTAAAATTATGAAAGGGAGAAAGTAGAAGACAAAATGTATATAAATCAATATAAATAGAAAATAGAAATACAAGCATATTAAAAATGGGTGAATATATAATTTTGCTCATCTCACCCCCTCGGATGGTGTCTGTCCCACATTCGGCTCCGGTCCTCTACCAGAAGCCAGGAAGCTTGAGGGTTCTGTGCAGTATCCTTGCTGTTCCCAGCACTGCGCTTTTCTGGGCTGAGATGTCCGATGTTGTTCCTGGGATCTGTTGCAACCACTCATCCAGTTTGGGGGTCACTGCCCCGAGTGCTCCGACCACCACAGGCACGACTGTCACCTTTACCTTCCAGGCTCTCTTCAGCTCCTCTCTGAGCCCTTGGTATTTTTCCACTTTCTCCTGTTCCTTCTTTCTGATGTGTCCATCACTTGGGACCGCTACATCCACGACAAAGGCTTTCCTCTGCCCTTTATCTATGATCACGATATCTGGTTGGTTCGCCATTACCATCTTGTCAGTCTGGATCTGGAAGTCCCACAGGATCTTCGCTCTGTCATTCTCCGCCACCCTCGGAGGTGTTTCCCATTTTGACCTTGGGGTTTCCAGTCCATACTCCGCACAGATATTTTGGTCGACTATGCCAGCCACTTGGTTATGGCGTTCCATGTAGGTTTTCCCTGCCAGCATCTTACACCCTGCAGTTATGTGTTGGATCGTCTCAGGTGCCTCTTTGCACAACCTACACGTTGGGTCTTGTCTGGTGTGGTATATCTGGGCCTCAATGGCTCTGGTGCTCAGGGCCTGCTCCTGAGCAGCCAGGATGAGTGTTTCTGTGCTGTCCTTCAGGCCAGCCCTCTCTAGCCACTGATAGGACTTTCTGAGATCAGCCACTCCAGTTATGGTCCGGTGGTACATCCCGTGTAGGGGCTTGTCCTCCCATGATGGTCCCTCTTCCAGCGCCTCATCCTCTGTTCCCCATTGTCTGAGACATTCTCTGAGTACGTCATCCGTTGGAGCCTTCTCCTTGATGTATTCAT
>CAAKHF010022807.1:0-10497 GCA_901007745.1 Hippocampus kuda | reverse complement strand
TTTTGATTTTTTTTTTTTTGGGTTTTTTTTGGGTGGGGGGGGGGGGGGGGGGGTCAGAGTGACAGTAAGAGCCACACACATTCACTTAGGCATGTCCGTGCTCTCTTGTACACTGCAGCAGAATGCATACTGTATTTGGAGCAACAGGCAGACACAAATGTTCAGGACACACTTAGAGTAAACCCAAAAATACTTCTAAAATCACCAAATTCTGCCTCGCCTAAATATCAAGCCTGCACACTGAGCGCCAATATCGAAGAGTTGAGAGCAACAGACACATTATCATTTGTGAGAAGTCCCAAATGACTCGACTTCAAATACAAGTTGAATGAGTGTAAATAATTTGGTGAAAAGAAAGCTTGTTCTCCATTGATTGCATTTGACGAGGTAATAAATGAATCATGTCATTTATTGATGAAAGAAGTCACGCACGTACCCACCAACGACATGGCTGTGTGGACTCATTGTTTTAGCCTGCACACGCCTACTGGACAATGAAAAAGTATTGTTTCCAATTACATAATCAAATTAACTCAGACAGAGGCATCCCTCATTCTGTTTAATTTTACATGGGCCATTCCACCAAATTGGTGGCATTTGTGTTTCCAGGAAATAAAATGTATAAATTTACTGTACAATTACAAACCTGGAGCAGCAGTACACTGCAGAGCAGTTTGGCAAAAAAACCCTAACTTATATCCCGTATTGGCCCGAATATAAGACGGTGTTTTTTGCATTGAAATAAGACTGAAAAAGTGGGGGTCGTCTTATATTCGGGGTCTAGACATTATACCCATTCATGGCGGTAGATGGTGCCAGATATCATTGAAGCGAATGATGAACTTGACTCCCCAGGCCAAAGTGATCCCCTGTCACGAAGAATAAAAATAAAAATAATAGCAATAGCACGAAGAAGAAAAATAAAAAATAGCGGTAAGAAAGAGAAGGAAATAATCGAAGAGATAACAGAAAATGGAGAAACATAGCGACAATCTGGAGAAAAGTGGGTCGAACATCGGCTAGGTTAACCGGCAGCTGAGGAGAAGTTATGATGTAATTTACCTTTCAAAAACCAGAAGTCATTCATTTATGAATGTGATTTCACTTTAGTTTTCATATTTAATTGTTCAGATATTAAGATTTGAATGGGGCAAAATAACATGCTTTTTCTCTCAAATATATTGTTAGAATAATTTGTTTCAGATGTACTGTCATTATTTTCTATATAAAAATTAATTTGGTGTTCAAAAAGTCTTTTTTCAAACTTGAGTCTTGAAAAAGAGGGGGTCGTCTTATAATCGGGGCCGTCTTATATTCGGGCCAAAACGGTACTGTACTTAGAGACAACCCTTTGGGACAGCTTGTGTTTTGTATGACTGTTATTGGCTAAAGGAAGAGATTTGATTTCTATACTCGGAAAACATTTCTTTCAAAGCACATATAGTATACACAAGCCAATTCCATGTTTTTGTTTAAATCCAAACATTTTCATTTTTATTAATGTACATTTGCTACAACTGCAAAGGGAAAGTACAGCTCCAGATGACTTTAAAGGACTTCCAAAGATCCGACCAACCGGCAATTATGCACAACCCTTGTCAAATGTCAAAAATGTACACGGAATGTTCAATTAGCCGTTAGTCACAACAACATTTAGGAGCCTGCCGAATTTGGATGAGCAGGCTTTGGCCTTGCAAGCAAGCGAACCAACTAGGCTTTCAGTATTCAAGTCTCAAGGAAAATGGAAGTGGGCTGGCCGAAAGAAGTGCGAAGGCTTTTTCTCTTGCCAAGCAAGAATAACGGATGAGGTGGAAAGGCCTGGGGAGGAGAAAACTGAAACGCTCGAGGGGAGCAACAGCCGCTTCATCATCATGAAATGTCAGCATTCGTGTGGGTCAAGTCAATAATCGACATTCATTAAAGCTGAGGGTTCCAGACTTCCACTAAATATTCGTATTTTGACCATACAATTTGAGACAGTGCGAGCAATATTTTCATCTACTCACGCTTGTGCAACCTATAAATTTGCCCTTTCTTAGATTATATTCCGTATTTTCCGGACTATAAAGCGCACCTAAAAACATTCAATTTCCTCAAAAGCCGACAGTGTGCCTTATAATCCGAGAAGGCGTATATATGGATCAATATTCTGATTTCTTGGATGTATTGTTTTAAATGTTCTGTAAAGCACTTTGTTACAGCTGTAGCGGCTGTGAAAGTGCTATATAAATAAAGATGTATTGTATTGTATTGTATTGTATTGTATTGTATTGTATTGTATTGTAATCCCTTTCACGTAACTTCATCTAGTGCATGCATAGCGCAACCTCAGCCACTATTGAAGTTTCTATTCCATGTGCCGTATAATGCGTTACGCCCTATATATGAAAACTGTTTTAAAATAGGCCATGCAACTCAACTCAACTGTATTTATAGAGCACTTTCAAACAGCCATCGCTGCATACAAAGTGCTGTACATGGAGCAACTAACATATACAACAGGAAAGCAACAAAACGGTAACAAAGACGCTTTGTTACCGTTTGAGGCTGTCATGCTCCGTATTTGGCAGCAGGTGGCAGGCGTTCATTCTGCTGCCTGCACATCTGCTGCCAATTTGTCTGTGATTGCACCTGCTATATCTAGGCGCTCCGGCTGTCGACTCATTGCCGGAGTATTGCATGCCGTGCCACTGCTGTTGCCCATGTATTTAACGTTACTCGAATACTATTGCTGGTTGTTACATTTTCGTCATCTCATTGGGAATTTTCAAAGTGCGTGCTTTATCTAGTATTTGTCTAGTCATTTTCCTTGCCGTTTTTTGCAAGCGCCTTTTGTTGTCGTGTTTACATTATTTCCTGGTTCTCGTTATTTACCAGCATTTTCTGTTTTCTATTATACAGAGTTTTTTGTTTATAATAAATATTATTTTGAGACGGAGTCCTTGTCAGTGTCTGCTATTTCGGGGATCCACTTATTCTCGTTTTTTTCTGTTACGTACAAAGCGGTTCCTTTCCTGCTTTGTGCGTAGCGTGACAGAGGCGGGTTTTAAAGATGGGCAGCGAGGAGGCTTGCCGAATTCAGTGGGAGATCATTCCAGAGAGAGGGACCAGCAACAGAAAAGGCTCGATCCCCTCTGAGCCTCAGTTTAATTCTTGGTACTTCTAATAATGTCTGGTCCGCAGACCTGAGGCACCGGGCAGGTGTGTAGGGGCGGATGAGCTCAGAGAGGTAAGGTGAAGGTACGCCTTATACTCCGAACCGCCTTATAGTGTGGAAAGTACGGTTGTATTCTGAAGTGTTTGTTGATGCTGATCGCTGGTTTGCCACTTTTAATACTGACTACATGGAGGTGAACAAAGAGGAGCTAGTTTACGAAAGAGCCAGCTGTTTGTCAATCACTTGGAATCGGTTCAGGCTTGCATTGTGAGACTGTGCGCAGCAAACAAAATATGTTTGGGGGTTGTTGAAACCAAAGCCATTTCAGCATGTAAACTTGACATGCTACAGCAAAACGTTGTTTTGTGTGATACACCTATCTGTTCTGTTCTGATTCTCTACATAACCTCATTGGACAGAATTAAAAAACCTCCGCATCAAGAGGAGACCGATCACGTGGCTTGGACATTAACGTAAAAAAATGTGAAAATGACAAAAATTGATATACATGTTTTTCACAGCACAGTGACAACTGGCGGACAGACAAACAAACAGCCAGCCAGACAGACAGACAGATTCTATTTGAAACAATTGCTTAGTTTCATAAGGGAAGCTGTTTTCAGATTGTTCTTTAAGGCAAAGCCTTATGGAGATTAGACAGACAGACACCGGTGTGCCGCGAGACATTGTCAGGTGTGCCGGGGGAAAATATCCAATTTGTATGCCTGTGCGGTCTTTCGCCCAGAAAGTACCCTCCCATACCGCTAGGGAGCAGCAACAGCTAGCCAATTGCCTTGTGTTTCGACGAGAGACAAACAAATTTGTGACGCATGAATGCAGGACGACGGTGAAACAATAAATATGAAAGATGATAAAATACGGTTTTCTTTGTGTTAATTTGATTCCAATTCAAGCTGTTATAATGTCATTCTTCAATGTTAAAAACGGTTATAGTAACAATATAACACGTTAATTGTTAAAATAAGGGGGGGGTCACATTTTCAGCTAGTGGTGTGCTGTGAGATTTTTTTTCAATGAAAGAAGTGTGCCTTGGCTCAAAAATGTTTGAAAAACACTGGACTAGAGTATTTTAGTCTTGTATGTGTTTATAATTAACAGTGGAAAATGTCCCGCATTTCTTCAAACTCAAAATCATTAAATGAACACATCTTACCAGCATACTCTGGGTCCACATGAGGAGGATAAAACCGAAAGTTGATGAAGAAAGGGATTGGCATTCCATACTTGAACCACTCCACTACATAGGGTTGGCCGTTCAAAGGGTGGGACACATCGCACCCCAGGATGATGTTCTCTCCTGCACGTGCCGTCACAAACTGGGGCTCCTCTCGCACTCCGTGGGCACCTGCGGCAACAGCAAGGACAGGTCACTCTCTACCGCTGGCTAACAAAAAGGTAATATAAACGTTGTACTTTTAATCAAAAATGTAATTTAACTCTTTCATGCATCCTGTAACCGGATGAGAAGCTGTCGACCGTCGTAACCACTGGCCCTGAAAGGGTTAAATGATGACATACTGTACAACAAGCAAACCAAGCCAAATTAATTATTTTCCAATTCCCTCAAGTAGCCATACAGCATGTCTGGCTCTACCCATAGTAATTTCAGTTTGTGTTTGATTGATGTAAGGATAATGGATGGAAGGTGAACAGCTTTCTTCCAATTGAAGAAAATTGGATATGTATCTTGATACACCCTTGCACAAATGTAGATAACAATGAAGTAAGACACATATAAATATTGCTTCTGAGAGAAATTGCTTTAAAAAAACTCAGGTATTTATTGTGAGTACAAATCACAATAAAAAGGAACAACAAATCATCAGCAACATCATACCAATATTTTTCCCGATGGATACTTGGTGTGCATTTTTCATAAAAGACAATTCGAAATGTATCTCAATACATGGGGCGCAATGCAATTCAAGGAAAGGTACATTCTAAAATGAAATGATTCGATTTTGTTTGGTTCAGTCAAAATCCTTTTCCATTTTCCAATTCCAATTACTTTTTTTTTTGCGTCCCTAGTTGGAGGTTCTATTAGTTATTTGCTCTTGAAAAAGCTATTCACTGCCCTAAATCAATCCAAAAATCTGACAAGGGTCTGACAAATTGTTCCACAACTTCATTAACGAAGCAGCATCGGTAGGCACGAGTGGACAGGGATATACTAATTGGGATATTGAAAGTTGTGGTCTTTGAGGGATTATTTATACCTGCTAAAAAAAAAAAACATATGAGACACTTTAAATTCCATCAGTCAGGATATGCCTGGTAGTGATAAAGAGCCAAGCTGAACGCCTGAGGGCAGAAGGATTACAACACTTGAATGTGATCTACCACGACAGAATCTTTTCATCTTGTCTGGCCTTTATCTTTTTTTTTTTTTTTTTTATCTTGGAAGAATGTATGCGACCAAAGTAGGAAATATGATGAGATGAGGTAATGAGAAAAGAATGTGCTTAGTACTGAAGGATATGTTTTTCTGGTTGAATAGAACTGCTTCAATAAATCAAATTGAGATGGGGTGTCCAGAGAAGGCTCACACTAATTGGGGGTAGTTTGGCTTTGAGGGCATAAGCCTAATGTGCGAACATTTTACCTGTCAATATGACGAATCAGTATTAGCGCCTGTCTGAAAAATATATTTGTTATTGTTATAGTTACAGTTACATTCGTGGACAATTTTTGCTCTGAAGAAAAAATACTCATCGGAAGTTACTCAACGGATACTTGAGTATGACCCTGAATACTCATATCCATTATTTGGAGGACTACTTTTTTCTTTTACTTGAGTGCTATTATTCTTCTCTTCCTTGAGTAAAATTTTTGGCCAACTCCCAATCACACCCTTTCAGGGCAAGTCCCCAGCGGAACGAGGGAGTCTCCAGAGGAAGCACTATCGAGCACACCAAGAACTCCAAAAAAGGCGACAACTGGGTCTCAAAGTCATTTTTGTTGCGGGCCATATCACAGTTATGGTTTCCTATGGAGGGCCGTTACAACTACGAACCCAAATTAATGTAGAATCATCTCATATTATGTGTCGGCTACACAACAAATTGGTGAATTTGTTGTGTTTTGAATTCAGAGGGGGCGGCCCGGTAGTCCAGTGGTTAGCACGTCGACTTCACAGTGCAGAGGTACCGGGTTCGATTCCAGCTCCGGCCTCCCTGTGTGGAGTTTGCATGTTCTCCCCGGGCTTGCGTGGGTTTTCTCCGGGTGCTCCGGTTTCCTCCCACATTCCAAAAACATGCATGGCAGGCGGATTGAACACTCTAAATTGTCCCTAGGTGTGAGTGTGGGCGTGCATGGTTGTTTGTCTCTGTGTGCCCTGCGATTGGCTGGCAACCAATTCAGGGTGTCCCCCGCCTACTGCCCGATGACAGCTGGGATAGGCTCCAGCACCCCCCGCGACCCTAGTGAGGATAAAGCGGTTCGGAAGATGAATGAATGAATGAATGAATGAATGTTGTGTTTTGAATTCAGAGGGGGCGGCCCGGTAGTCCAGTGGTTAGCACGTCGACTTCACAGTGCAGAGGTACCGGGTTCGATTCCAGCTCCGGCCTCCCTGTGTGGAGTTTGCATGTTCTCCCCGGGCCTGCGTGGGTTTTCTCCGGGTGCTCCGGTTTCCTCCCACATTCCAAAAACATGCATGGCAGGCGGATTGAACACTCTAAATTGTCCCTAGGTGTGAGTGTGGGCGTGAATGGTTGTTCGTCTCTGTGTGCCCTGCGATTGGCTGGCAACCGGTTCAGGGTGTCCCCCGCCTACTGCCCGAAGACAGCTGGGATAGGCTCCAGCACCCCCCGCGACCCTAGTGAGGATGAAGCGGTTCGGAAGATGAATGAATGAATGAATGAATTCAGAGGCCAATAAAAACTGGGGGGGGGGGGGGTTCCAAATATTATTACATTTATTTTTAAAGGGGGAGTTGAGAACAAAAATCCTTGCAGTATCTAAACATTTGTAAAAGTGAAGACAGTTTGCAATTTTGATATTTTAGCAAGAAACATGAAGTGGATGCACATAATTTGCTTTGGCCGGCCACATAAAATGATGTGGTGGGCCAGATCTGGCCCCCAGGCCTTGAGTTTGAGATCAGTGTATTAGAACAACACATTTGGAAGTGAAAAGTAATCTTGAAAAATTAAGACAGAAAGTGAGAGAGAGAGAGAGAGAGAGAAATAGAGAAACAGAGAAAGAGAGAAAGAGAGAAAGAGAGAGGGAGAAAGAGACCTAGATTCAGGCCAAGTAGTCCATTTTTAAATGTAAAACCAACCATTTTCAACTGAGAAAAAAAAAACACTTCATTTCTTCTTACTACACAGTAAATATTTCGTTCACGAATAGGACGGCTCTCATGCTCGCCAGTAGAACCAGATAATAACTGTGTGCGCTCTATTCCCAGTGGTGGAGGACACACACAGACTATTTCAAGCTTTACAATGTGTTGATTGGCTGCTGGTGACATCATCTTAGATTGCACACCAACAGGGCCCTTGGTGCTATGACTTCACTGTTGATGATGAAAGCGGGGGGAGAAAGAGAGAGAGCGGAGCATCGAGATGTAAACCAAGGCAAATTGTCCTCTGCCACCCCCTCACCATTCCAATTAGGATTTAGTTCATTTACAATCTAAGACCCCCCTCCAAGGGAATAGACAGTTGTCATAGAAATACATTTTGATGATCCAGGCAATGATCCAAAGATGAATAACCTTTAAAAAAATAAGAACTCAATACATTAGGGACTGTTTGAGCAGAATTTATACCCAACTCTCACAAAACCTTGGAGTTAGAAACGACATTATTTGGTGACTTTTGTGAAAGACTTATTTAAATTGCGCAGAAAAAAGGATACCAAGATTCCAGCATATTGTCTCTGTCCTGTGAAAAAGACATGTCAATTTTTTTTCATTTTTTAAAAATGTTTAATTAATGGAAACACGGGCACTCTATTAGAAAGGGTAAAGAAATAAAAAATAAAGTACATGTTTCTCACAGGACAGTGACGATATGTATGTCATCGCTGTCCATTGATCACCATGCCATTGTAGATTTTTTTATTTTTTTTGGGTGGGTCGGGGCAATTACAAACTGTTTTACAGCACAGTGTGGTATGACAAAGAAAAGGAAAAAAATACATCCAACTCGAAGGATTGAGCAACTATCTATGTTCCGTAGCCATAAGTTTTGTTTGTGTACATTTAAATGTTTTGATATTTTGAATATTATATAATGTCAGTGGAATATTACTTTCTATGACAAAAACCAATCGATGTTTATATTTCTATCAGCATGTAGCAATGTGTAGCAAAGTAAAATGACACCTCAGGATGTCCATACATTAATGGCCAATTTCACCGACTTCACCAAAAGTGTACCTTTATTGTCAAACATATGCTCAAAACACTGAGAGACTACAACAACGTAAAGTAATGTGGTCAGATTTGTTCCTCAGCATGTTTCAGTTGCTTGTCTTCAGTCTACATTGCGTGAAACAGATTGATCAGAAAATTACTGGATAGAACACAAACGAACCTAAATCCTAGCGACAACAAGATACATTCCAGGCTCATTAGCATGTGTCAATCTCACGTTGTCAGCTAACACGACCGCAGCGCATTTGAGTCCCACCTCACGAGCTCTACTGTGTTTGGCGCCGATGATAGTGGATGTTGCTGTATAGATGGGGTACTTGTCAGGTTTTTCAGCACATTTTCTCATTTGCTCTTGTAAAATAACATTTTTGTGTCATTTTAATTGTATTTATTTCTTACTTATTTCAAGTGATATTTCAGTTTTTATTCTCATGGGCTCACCACCCATGGGAGGGGCCAAAGGGGTCGGGTGCAGTGTGAGCTGGGGTCAGCCAAAGGCGGGGACCCTGGCGGTCCGATCCTTGGCTACAGAAGCTAGCTCTAGGGACATGGAATGTCACCTCTCTTGCAGGGAAGAAGCCTGAGCTGGTGTGCAAGTTAGAAAAGTTCCCACTGGATATAGTCGGACTTACCTCCACACACAGCCTGGGTTCTGGTACCAGTTCTCTCGAGAGGGGTTGGACTCTACTCCACTCTGGAGTTGCCCACGGTGAGAGGCGCAGAGCAGGTGTGGGCATACTCATTGCCCCCCGGCTCAGTGCCTGTACATTGGGGTTCACATCGGTAGACGAGAGGGTTGTCTCCCTCCGCCTTCGGGTGGGGGGACTGTTGTTTGTGCATACGCACCCAACAACAGTTCAGCGTACCCACCCTTTTTGGAGTCCTTGGAGGGTGTGCTGGAGAGTACTATTGCTGGGGACTCCCTTGTTCTGCTGGGGGACTTCAATGCTCACGTTGGCAACGACAGTGAAACCTGGAGGGGCGTGATTGGGAGGAACGGCCCCCCGATCAGAACTCGAGTGGTGTTTTGTTATTGGACTTCTGTGCTCGTCACGGATTGTCCATAACGAACACCTTGTTCAAACATAAGGGTGTCCATATGTGCACTTGGCACCAGGACACACTTGGCCGCAGTACGATGATTGACTTTGTGGTTGTATCATCGGATTTGCGGCCGCATGTTTTGGACACTCGGGTGAAGAGAGGGGCGGAGCTGTCAACTGATCACCACCTGGTGGTGAGTAGGTTCCGATGGTGGGGGAAGATGCTGGTCCGTCCTGGCAGACCCAAACGTATTGTGACGGCTTGTTGGGAGCATCTGGCGGAATCCCCTGTCAGAAGGAGTTTCAACTCCCACCTCCGACAGAACTTTTCCCATTTTCCGGGAGATGCGGGGGACATTGAGTCCGAGTGG
Source organism: Hippocampus kuda (assembly GCA_901007745.1). Lineage (NCBI taxonomy): Eukaryota > Metazoa > Chordata > Actinopteri > Syngnathiformes > Syngnathidae > Hippocampus > Hippocampus kuda. Next base: position 522 of record CAAKHF010022807.1, on the reverse strand, counting down.
ACCATGTTCCATGCCTCTATTGTTGAGGCGGCCAATCTGAGTTGTGGCCGTAAGGTGGTTGGTGCCTGTCATGGCGGCAACCCCCGTATTCGCTGGTGGACACCAGCAGTAAGGGATGCTGAAGAAGGGGTCCTATCGGGCCTTTATGGCCTTTGGGACCCCAGAGGCAGCCGACGGAACGAGCTGCATTCCGCTTGGCCATTCGATAGAATGGCCAAGCGGAATGCAGCTTCGGTGGTCGCCAAGGCAAAAACTCGGGCGTGGGAGGAGTTCGGTGAGGCCATGGAACCCGACTTCCGGACGGCTTCGAGGAAATTCTGGTCCACCATCCGACGTCTCAGGAGGGGGAAGCAGTGCGCCACTAACACTGTGTACAGTGGGGATGGGGCACTGCTGACTTCGACTCGGGACGTTGTGAGCTGGTGGGCGGAGTACTTCGAAGACCTCCTCAACTCCACCAGCATGCCTTCCTTGGAGGAAGCAGAGTCTGGGGACTCTGAGGTGGGCTCTCCTATCTCTGTG
>CAAKHF010022801.1:0-11562 GCA_901007745.1 Hippocampus kuda | reverse complement strand
GTTTTCTCCGGGGACTCCGGTTTCCTCCCACATTCCAAAAACATGAATGGCAGGCTGATTGAACACTCAAAATTGTCCCTAGGTGTGAGTGTGGGCATGGATGGTTGTTCGCCTCTGTATGCCCTGCGAATGGCTGCCAACCGGTTCAGGTTGGAGCCTATCACAGATCAGGTTGGAGCCTATCACATAGGCTCCAGCACCCACTGCGACCCTTGTGAGGATAAAGCGGATCAGAAAATGGATGGATGGATGTATGAATCATAAAGTGGATATTTGTAGTAATAGTATAGTAGTTCATCCACCCCTGTTACGCACGGCAATGATGTGATGTCATCAGGGGCAAAGCTACATTTTGGAAAGGGGTGGTCCGACACTCAGAGGAAGAGAAACTATATGTGATTTTTCTGCAATTTTCTCCTGAAAACAGTATTTTTAGACCCCTTGAAATTTGGCGAAAAGTAATCTGCATGGTTAAAAAATGATTTTACAATTGATCTGCATGCAAACATTAAAGGAATTTGTCTCAAGTAAAGAACATACCACTCTTGAAGTGAATGTCAATCAAAATCATTTCTTACACAGCATAGCATTCAAATAACATGGCTGAGAAGTCAGTGTTTATCATACAACCACAGTCATGGTTTCATTAAATAAAATATACACATAAACCAATCTTGCACACACACTCGTAATACAAGCAGGAACAGATCCAAGTAAACACAGTTCTTTGAGTTGCTAACCAGTCGACCACGGGCCGGCCTATATTCAGTATATATATATATATATATATATATATATATATATGTATATATATATATATATATATATATATATATATATATATACATATGTGTGTGTGTGTGTGTGTGTGTGTATATCCAAACACTCTCCCTAACTTTCAGTGAAAACCCAGGTTGAGAATAGCTCATCCCCAGACATGTGTAAAAATGAATAAATAAATAACTAATCCATCACATAAAATATTTAGGCTTTGCTCATTTAAAAAGTATTATTTTGACATAACCTGAAAGTTTTCCTTTCAATTAATTTTATAAACCAAACAAAGCAAACCAATTACTTTAGAATTGTCCTAATTTAAATAATTATATTGGATTCAATACATAATATAAAGTACTACCTCAATGTAAAACATAGTGGTGAATTGGAACGTTTTTTTGTACTTCTCGTTGTTTTTGTCTCAAAGATTTAAAATTGTCATAATAGTTATTTTAAAGAAATACTTTAAATACCGGTACATTTGAAATAATAGGCAAGGCAAGGGAAAGGCAACTTTATTGATATAGCACATAATTACAAGTACAACGTGCAAAAACATTTAAAAACCAAAGTATTAAATACATTTAAAAATAAAGCACAGAAATAAAATATAGCTTTCTAAAATATACAAAAAAATAGTTTTCATTCTTTAAAGGAGGTCAATCATAGGCATCGGAAAAAGCTTTGTTTTTAACCTGGATTTGAAAGCATTTTGTACACATGGGGTTGACTCCATACTCCGAACAAATTCATTATTACACCATTCGATTGTTCATTGAATTGTTTCGGCCCAAATGGCGAACATTGTACTTTAAACTTGTTCTGGACTCCAAGTGTTCCTTCACTGGCTCTCTGAATGTCTTTGGGTGGGTGCAAAAGATTCTGTCTCTCCCAATGAAAGCGATCACCATGGGTGCGTGCTCTACTTCATCAGCCTCATTTTCCTGCAAACCTCGCAAGTGCACAAAAAAGCAATAATTCAATTAATACTTGGAAAGCACACACACTGATTTTATTTGGATGGGGCCCTACGCAAAGTGCGTAATCTGCATGTAGGTGGGGGTCGATCTATCCACAATCCTCTTTGTCTGCATGACTCATTAAATGAAATGTTACTGGCCAAACCTTTGAATTGTGTCTTTTTAAACTCTGTCCACTTGTAGCTGTTGGTCAAGAATTTGCAGTTTGAGGACGGGAAGATGATATCTGCCTCACGGTACTTTTGCTCAGGAAGCAAAGCAGCTGTGGAGCTAACGGAGGAGGAAAAAAACTTTGCTGATCAGATCAAGGTAGTCTGTCTTATTAGTGTGAATGAATTCATGCATTTTCGGCAAGTAGGCTCAATATCGGTTCATGATTTATAACAAAAGCAATTAAATGATTTTACTCCTTACAGTCAGTGTGGCACAGCATTCTGACCAATGTCAGTAAGATTGAAGACTCCACTGATTTCTTCAAGTCAGGAGCTGCCTCCATGGATGTGGTCAGGTAAAAAAAATAAATAAAAAAAGGGGGGGTGGCATGCAATAGAATTACTGCATTGTGTCTTTATTTGACAACGGTTCAACAGTAACAAACATAAATAAGCCACATCTCCATTGTACTGTACATCGAAATGGCCTTAGTCTGCCCTGAGTGGTCACTTTTCCATAACACTTTTTCAGGGGCATTAGGTTAAAATGGAACTGCTTTTCAGAACCTCCTCCAAGGGGGTTCTAAAATGCAAGCCGACCAGGAAATGTATCTGACATTGTAAATATGGTTACATGTTTTTGTAAAACACAATGAATGTGCACTGTATGCAAGTGTCGCCGGTGGGCGGCTGTGTATATCTTGTTTGAAGCCGGAAATTGATTTTTCATTTGTATGAAAATTTCTGTGAATTTGATGGGATGTAATTTGCAACATTGAGATATCATGCAACGCTGATTCATATTTGGAATCACCGCAAAACCAGTGGAGACTCACCACGAGTGCGCACAGTACAACACAGGCTTTCTCAATTCAGTTGATCCGGCCCCAACTGTTTGGCGTATGTTATAATGGAAAAGCAACAGAGGCCAGGCTGGGCCTGTGGTGTGCTGTCAGGCTGTTCTGGAACCTGTAATGGAAGTGTTTTGTTTGTTGTCATTTTAAGGCTTGTAGAGGAAGTGAAACTGTGTGCAAGTACATGCCAATTACAAAATGAGGACGTCTACATGAACACCACCTTCCAGGATTTTATCCAGATGTGTGTCAGAAAGCTACGAGGGGAGGACAATGAAGAGGAATTGGTCATTGACTATGTATGATGTTTATTGTTTGAACATTTTGTCGATGTGTTTTTGTAACAGGCAGAGAAACAGTAGATCAGCTTTCTCTGCTCTCTCGAGTACAATCCGAGCATTGTTTCCCCCCCCCCCCCATTAAATGGTATCCTCTTTCTCAGGTGGAGAAAAAAATCAACAACATGACTGTTAAAATGCCTCATCAGCTATTTATCAATGGAGAGTTTGTTGATGCGGAGGGAGGACAAACTTACAAGACCATAAACCCAACTGATGGTGCAGTAAGTAAATCATTTTTCTTAAAATGTTAACAGCTAAAGCTGTTGTCTTATTTTTCCATGTGAAAATGTATACTATACTTATCTTGTAGTAATCACAAGAGATTATTTTTAAATAATTAGCATTTTATCACAGGACATAAGAAACATCAGACAATCAGCACTAAATATTTGGTCCAGAAACCTTTGTTTGAAATTACAGAGATCAGACATTTTCTATAGTTCTTCACCACATTGTCACACACTGCAGCAGGGATTTTGGCCCACTTTTATACAGGTCTTTTCCAGAGCGTTCAGGTTTCAAGGCCGTCGCTGGGCAACACGCACTTTCAGCTTTCTCAAAAGCTTTTCTATTGGATTCAGGTCTGGAGACTGGCTAGGCCACTCCAGGACCTTGAGATGCTTCCTACGGAGCCAGTCCTTAGTTGCCCTAGTTGTGTGTTTTGGGTCGTTGTCATTCTGGAACACCCATCCACGATCCATTTTTAATGCTCTTACTGAGGGAAGGAGGTTGTTGGAAAATCTCACGATACATGGTCCTATCCATCCTCCCCTCAACACGGTGCAGTCGTCCCGTGCCCTTTGCAGAAAAGCATCCCCAAAGAATGATGTTTCCACCTCCATGCTTCACAGTTGGCATGGTGTCCTTGGGGTTATACTCGTCCTTCCTTTTCCTCCAAACACGGTGAGTGGAATTTTGACCAAAAAGCTCCCCTCTTGCCTCACCAGACCACATGATCTTCTCCCATTCCTCCTCTGGATCATCCAGATGGTCATTGGCAAACTTCAGACGGGCCTTGACATGTACTGGCATGGGCAGGGTGACCTTGCGTGCACTGCAGGATTTTAATCCATGACGGCGGAGTGTGTTACTGATGGTTTTCTTTGACACTGTAGTACCAGCGCTTTTCAGGTCATTCAACAGGTCCTACCGTGTAGTTCTGGGCTCATTCCTCACTGTCCTGTGGATCATTGATGCCCCACGGGGAGATCTTGCATGGCGCTCCAGACCGAGGGAGATTGACCGTCCTCTTGAATTTTCTGATAATTGTTGTTGCACACCAAGCTGCTTGCCTATTGTCCTGTAGCCCATCCGAGCCTTTTGCAGGTCTAAAGTTTTAGCCATGATGTCCTTGCACAGCTCTCTTTTCTTGGCTATTGTGGAGAGGTTGGAGTTCGGTTGATTGAGTGTGTGGACAGGTGTCTTTTATACAGTTCAAATAGATGAAGTTTATACAGGTAATGAGTGGAGAACAGGAGGGCTTCTTAAGGAAGAACATACTGGTGTGCGGGAGCCTAAATTCTTAATGGTTGATAGGGGATCAAATACTTATTTCCTGCAATAAAATGCAAATGAATTATTTAAAAATCATGGACTGTGATTTTCTGGATTTTTGTTTTACATTCTGTCCCTCATAGTTGAAGAGTACCTTTGATACAAATTACAGGCCTCTACCTGCTTTGTCAGTGGCAAAACTTTAAAAATCAGCAGTGTATCGAATACTTGTTCTCCCCACTGTATGTCGAGATCAGATGTGTAATGTCAATGTTTGATTGAAATATCACATGTAAAACGTGTGTATGTCTTTCCTGCAGGTCATCTGTGATGTGTCCCTGGCGCAGATAGGCGATGTGGACAAGGCTGTTGCAGCTGCTAAGGAAGCATTTGAAGAGGGGGAGTGGGGGAAAATGAACCCTAGAGACAGAGGAAGAGTCATCTACAAGTTAGTAAATTTTTTTATGAATAAATTCATTAATACTAATGTTTGCATTAGTGGAATAGTGATTAGGAAAGCTGCCTCATGAGTTTTTTTTTGTACACAGTGCATGTGCGCTTGGGTGTTATAACTGGGACATCCGGATTTAAGGAGGAATTTGAAGAAATCCTGTCACCAATCTATATTGACTACCTGGTTATAAGTGGAGATTTTAACAATCATGTTGCCAACAATGTGGATAAAATCACCATAGAACTTTTTACTAAACATGATACTTTTGGTGTCTCACAGCATGCAAAAAGTCCAACACATACTCAAGGTCAGGTTCTTGATCTCATTATCCCTAAAGGTGTTGACATTTCATCTGTTGATGTTAAAAACCTGGCTATTTCGATCATTTCTGTGTGTTCTTTGAGCTCCATATCATCCCCAAAGTCTAGACAACCATTGTGTGTATTAAAAAAAGACAAAAATTATGCCTGACTCACTATCTGCGAATGAAGAGACTGTGAGATGATGAACTCCAGGATAAATTCACCTGGAAAATCTCAAATGATGTTGTTGCTCCTATTAAAACTAAGACCATTTCATGTCGACCCAAAACACTTTGGAGGTGCACGACGAGCGTAATGACTTTGAAATCTGAGCATAAATGGGTAGAAACTAAATTCCAAGTTCATTTTGACATGTACAGGCAATGTCCTTGTCATTTTTTACATTACAACACAATTAGTAGCTTGAACCTAAACAACATACACTACAGTATTTGCTTTGGGTGACAAACTCACAAATCCCCCAATTCAAACAGAGCCAGAACTCAAAATCAGAGGCAGATTTATTGGCCCAGTTTGTAAAACACACAAGGAATGTCCCTTCCCAGTTCCAACCCATCCAGAGAAACATAACCAAAAACAATTACTAAAATGGGAAACAGAACGGGAAGCCTGGTGGTTCGCTGTTTAGCACCCCAATAGTTTCTATCAAAAGAAGATATGTTGATATTTTACGATTACAATCCTTTTCTCCTGTGGTGTGGCTCATCATTGAAAGAACCTTGATCATATTTGCTTTACTCGCAGACTTCCTGTGCATGTTGTTTTGTTTGTTGGAGTGATCAGTGCAGGTTGATGCCTAACTCCCACACTCCCTGCAACTCCCACCTCTAAATATGGCCCCTGTCCTGCCAGTCTTTGTTGCACCCATAGACCTCTCTGTAGCACCCTCTCAACATTCGACCCGAGAATTGCTGCTATTCTGAAAACCGTTCCACTGTAGCTCTGCCTTTATGTTTAGACTACCGGTAATTGTGTTTCTGGAACTGGCGCCGTACTGGCATTGTACATGTTACAAATAAACTACCTTTGCCTTTCCATGTGTGTCCCTTTATACAGACTGGCTGATCTGATGGAGCAGCATCAGGAGGAGCTGGCCACCATTGAATCCATGGACTCTGGAGCTGTTTACACTCTTGCTCTCAAGACTCATGTGGGCATGTCAATACAGACCTTCCGCTACTTTGCTGGCTGGTGTGACAAGATTCAGGTGAAAGCCCTACTGAAAAATTGGGCGTCAAATAACTATGAATCTCTGAATCCTCTACCCAGAGTGTTCCCTCAAAGCTGCATGAGTGGCAGTTGGGCACTACTCTCACCTTCTCGACGCACAGCAAATATATAGAGTACATGACAAAATATTCAAACCTGAGCTGGATCGGCATTTTGCATTTTCATCCAGCCATCCATTCATTTTCTGATCCGGTTTATCCTCACAAGGGTCACGGAGGGTGCTGGAGCCTATCCCAGTAGGCGGGGGACACTCTGAACCGGGTGCCAGCCAATCGCAAGGCACTCAGAGATGAACAACTATCCGCGCTCACACTCACATCTAGGGATAATTTTGAATGTTCAATCATCCTGCCATGCATGTTTTTGGAATGTGGGAGGAAACCGTAGTAACAGGAGAAAACCCACACAGGCACGGTGAAAACTAAAACTCCACATAGGAAGGCCGAGATCGAACCCACGACCTCTGCACTGTGAGGTCAACACGCTAACCACTGGACCACCGGGCCACCTTTGCATTTTCATATTCGAGAAATTGAAAAGTTTATTGGCAAGGCGATTGATGGAGTAGGAAGAAAAATGGATCAAAAAAGAGAAAACGGTGAAAGTGCTGGAGCACTTCAGAGTGAAATGCGCACCATGTTGTGTTATCATTGTCATTGTCACTGCTGAACATGCCCACTCGGTTAATTTTATCTAGTCGTTGGTCCTATATGGGGCTTCTTTACTGTGATATTAATGTTGATTACATTTCTGTTATATTACCCCAGTGGAGGGCTTGGTCTCTGTTATATATGACTACGGTCCAGTTGAGTGTTGTCTTTTTTACCATAGTTATGAGTGCAATATACACTAACCGTTGCACAGGATGTTTAAAATAAAAAAAGAGAGGTGTAATTGCTCAAACAGGTTGAATTTGAGCAAAAATGGTTGCAATATCTTTGCCACCACGTTAATTGGAAACACGGCATTGTCCAGCGTTGGTACTGTCCACTCATCACCTCACAGTTAACTGAAAGTGCCCCAATGCTGAGTGAGAATATCTCTGCACAATCTAAGCATATTACCGCGATGTACTTATCAAGTGTGGATAGCCATGGCATGCAATTCACATGAGTTCTTGCAACTCCATGCTGCCTCACGTCATCGATGCAAGAGGCATGAATGAGCAAATTTTGGATGTCTCACCTCTGTGCTTTTCCTAATTTTTGACAAAATGTGAATTATGTAGCATAGGCCACTTTGTCCTGCTTTTTAAATCTGTTATAGTAACCTGACATCTTACATTATCTCACTATTTACCACCACAGACTTTGAATATTAATGTTGAGCATCATCTCATCGAAAGAGTGTGGATTTGTGACAATTCTCATATTTACTGGGCAGGGTAAATCCCTTAAAATCCTTCTTGAGGATTTTTATCAGACAAGTGAAGCATCTCCACACTTTTACAGGTATTAGTAATAACATGCAACACCCTTTTCAAGCTTTTTTATTCTCACTATTTGCTGATGAAAAGCGAGAGTCGTGTTTTATCAAACATAAAATAGCCACGATTGAATCCATTAAAAATAATTTAATTTCACAAAAATCCCAGTTGCTTACATTGCTTTATGGACAATTCCAGTCACTTTGGGCCATTCCACAACATAAAATGTGGCAGAATATTCTTATTCCTAAACGGATTCTTACAAACTCAGTCTCATTTCATTCGTGACACATCTCAATTCAATGACATTCTCTATGTTGATATAGAGGTGGTCTGAAATAACAAACCCACATCATGTAACTAAATCTGATCAGCTTTTGAACAGGTGTGATACTTGTTTGGCGACCGCATGCAAGTTGCTCTTTGCGGTCCAAGGAATGCTCAGGGAGTTTGCGTGAATGCTCTGATGCCTGAATAATTAGAGCAGGGGTTTTCCAAACCCGGTCCCCGAGGGTCCCTTGTCTTGTGTAAAATGTCTCCCTCCTCCAGTGCACCTAATTCAAATGATCAGCTCATCGACAAGCTCTGAGAAGCCGGATAACGATCCCGATCATTTGAATCAGGTGTGTTGGAGGGGAGAGATATCTAAAACAAACTGGATAGGGGACCATCAAGACCGCGGTTGAAAACCACGCGCCCACTATTACCGCTAACACACATGCATGCACACACTATTATTTACTTGTTTTGTTCTTTGTGTCTTTATACGACTTCAGGGCAGCACCATCCCAATCAACCAAGCAAGACCCAACCGCAACCTCACCTTCACCAAGAAGGAACCAATAGGGTAAGGAGAATTCAAATTCCCATCAAATCGATTCCCTCATCTTGAGTTATTGTTTCCATTCTAGTATTAATGTGTTTCCAAACCTGTATTGAGACAAGGCCCGTATTTAATTGATGAGTTACAAGAAGCCATGACTTACTCTGTTTCATTTATTTCAACTGGTGGGCTCGCTAATGGAAGAGCAATTACCGGTAATTGTTCTACCATTCACTGTACTTTGATGGCATACATAAATGAACAGAGATGTATTTGTCATGATAAATATTAGTTTTCAAGCAAATTAGTGACATTGGATAATTTCATGCGACACCCCTGATGGTCTCTCACCGCACACTTGGGTGCATATGACACCCTCGTTGAAAATCTGTGTAATACTGTATATTTAGCAGAGGTGGGGATCTCAAATCCATCCATCCATCCATCCATCCATCCATCCATTTTCCGATCCGCTGTATCCTCACAAGGGTTGCGGGGGGTGCTGGAGCCTATCCCAGCTGTCTTCGGGTAGCAGGCGAGGGACACCCTGAACCGATTGCCAGCCTATCGCAGGCCACACAGAGACAAACAACCATCTGGGCTCACACTCACACCTAGGGACAATTTTGAGTGTTCAATCAGCCTGCCATGCATGTTTTTGGAATGTGGGAGGAAACCGAAGTACCCGGAGAAAACCCACACAGGCCCGGGGAGAACATGCAAACTCCACACAGGTAGGCCAGAGGTGGACTCAAACCCATGACCTCTGCACTGTGAGTAATTTTAGGACTCTGGACTTGCTTGCATAAAACTGATGAGAGACTATTTGACTTTTCCTGTACAGGGTGGTGTCATTTTTGGCAGCTCTCTTAGTTTTAGTTTTAGGCCTTGTCTCCACGTAGCCAGGCATTTAAAAAAATAAATCAATAAATCCACCTCTTAATTGTATAAAAAAAACTTTTCATCCACATTGCCTCATTGGTTTCAAAGACGCGCAGCCACACTAAACCGCATAAGTGCGTTTTTCACTGCACATCCAGAAGAGGTGCATTGTTGCCATCTTTAAGCTGCCCTGAGCATAGGTTACGCTTGGTCAACTTTTATGAAAAGAGAGACCTGATTCAAAGAAGTTTTAAGAATTTTAAGAAGCTTATTTATATCAATAATACACTCACCGTGGTATGATGAGGTCGGTTAGAAGTGAAATCGGCCTGTCTTCCTCTTTCCTCCGTTCGAAAGGAAGCACCTTTTCATCGTACCTCAACCGGATAATGTTTGTCACAAAGTTGAAGGAAAGGTCGTATGAACAGGGCTGCTGCGCTATGACTTGACTCGACTTGCTTAAAATTTCGTGGGGACTCGATATGACTGTCTTGATTTTCTTTGCACAGTACAGTAGAAGTAGTTTGAAACTCAAAGGTTATGACTTGAGAATTACTCATGACTTGGTATAGCTGACTCCCACCTCTGAAATACAGCACTCCAATTGTATCCTTACATTTGTGTCTAAATCCAAAATGAATGCTTGTAAAAATGAGTGGATGCACAAACCAAACTTTTAAATAAGAAAAAAGAAAATCTTGTGGACAAGTTGAACTCTCCTCCACTTATTGCTTGTTACAGTTGAGTCAAATACATTATATTATTTGCTACGATAAGGGGATGATCAAGAATCCAAGGTGTTTCTCATACATTTATTGGATTTCTTTGCGGACCAGTTTTTACAGTTTTTATATTTATAGTGATATAAAATGACCTATAGAGGGTGTGGCAAATGTTGTCCATTGCACACAGCACGGTGCAGAAACATAGTTTTTTTGTATTTCTAATCGTATAATGATTAGATATTCAATTCAGGTTGCACACAATTGAGGTAAGCGTAGTGACATCTCTTCCAGTTCCTCACGTGGCCCTTTTGGAATATAAATTGGTCCGTCCTGGTATCTGTCACGTTGCGTGGTGGTGGTGGACCCCAAAAAGCAGGCAGGAGAGAGGAGCAGGGTGTATTTGAAGAAGTGTATTGATAAAACACAGAAAACTAAATCCAAAACCAACAAAATCCAAAGTATCAAACAAAAATCATGACTGAAGATAAAACATAACAGCAACCAAAACATGACTAAAACAAACCTGAGTGCAGCAAACAAACCTGACAGTAGCTAAGAGCAAACAATGACCCGACAGTGAGTGGTCGGGCTGGGAGTCCTTTTATAGCCCTAATTACCTAATTACCAACAGGTGTGCAGCTGCAGGGGGAAAAGCCCCACACTGCCACCTGTTGGTCACAAACCGAAACGTGACAGTACCCCTCCCTCAAGGGACGGATCCCAGACGTCCCAAAGTTGTCCAAAGGCTTGCCTCGCCGGGGAACAGGAACTAAATGCGACGGCAACCCTTGCCTCGCCGAAGAACAGGAACAAGAAGCGACGGTGACCTTCACCTCGCCAGGGAACAGGAACAAAAGCGACGGCAATCCTTTGGCTGGGCGTGGCCTGACGTGGACGGAGCTCGACGTAACGGGGGACATGGGATAGCCGGACGTGAACAGGGGCTCGGCCTGACGTGGCACGGCTCGTCGTCGACGTGAATGTGACTCAGCTCGAACAGACACGTGACGAGCCTCGGCTCAACGTGGACGCGGACGGGGCTCGGCCCACCGTAGACGCGGCTTTGACGAGACGAAAACAGGACAGCCGCATCACCAGCGC
>CAAKHF010022792.1:0-13409 GCA_901007745.1 Hippocampus kuda | reverse complement strand
AGTTAAGAAGAACATTCTGAGTACAGGCTGAGAAAACCACTGGAGCGAAGCAGTGAGGAGCTGGCAGGTCAAGAGCAGAGGGGCTCAATACTTGCCGGCACACACACACACACACACACACACACACACACACACACACACACACAGATTAACTTGCTTCAAAGAGGTCTGATTTTAAGTGGCTATTTGTTGGCTTCAGGCAGACATTCGTTTGAGGAACAAGAAGGCCTGTTATGTCCCGTATTTTTATGACCCTTAAAGGTCTGAAATTTTCTCCAAAATGGATGGGGGTGGGAGGGGGGGCGCCGAATAATGCGGGTTGCCTTGTTTATGAACAGAGTTCCAAAATCTGTGAATGTTGTCGTGTGACTTCGATGAGGGGTCCGCTTGACTGACCGATGTTGTGCCGACACGCTGTTTTATATCGAGGAAAGGCGGACGTAACTGAGTGCGCCGTACGGTTGTGAAAATACGGTAGTTTGGTGCAAACAAGTCAAGAGGTTCTTGTCTCTGCCCCCTCTTCTTGTCCGTGTTTGTACTGTAGACAAATGGTATGTGCTGTGATGCGGCGGACATTTTGTGTTGAACTTCAACTTGTATTTATTTTGGTTTGTGTGTTCACCACTTTTCCTCCTTCAAAAAAAAAGTATTATTGGATCCACATCCCTTTTGTGTAAGCCTGTTAGTTTTTCTGCTTAGTTATAAGGCTTGTTGATTTTGTCGACCTAAAAAGAAAAAAAAAAAAAAACATCCTCTGGGCACAGGATGGGTTCTACTGTGACCTGCCCCTCTGAATCGATTGACAGCCTAATGCTCCGGATATTATATATGGTCATTTTAACCTAATTGAATTCATAGACCTCCTAATGGACTCCCGCTGCCTACTAACAAAACCCTGGAGGGCATCCTCGGAAAACATCCACTGGGAAACTTCTTCTTTTCATTTGTGTGCCACGGTCAAGACAAGGCAACATGGTGCAGTAGCTTAGCTTGACAGACTAGAGTGGAGTATATTTCAACAAAACAAAACACACAGACTAGCCGCCTTTTATGCTGTGTAGTCTTTCCATTTCAATGAAAATAGCTGCCCAGGTTTTTGTCAGTGAGAAAATGAAAAACCCCAGGCAGCCTCCGCCGCGGTGGGTTAAGTGGACCGGACTGAAAAAAAGCCATTGATTACACCGCCCTAAAGCACAATGGGGAGGATGGCTGTCGGAGAAAGAGGGATGAGGGACAGGACAAAATCAAGACCAGGGAGAAATTTTCGTCAAAATAACGAGACATATTTCCTCCAATTTATGTTTTGTTGTTTGCTTAGTGCTTCATAATTTAACATACAGTATCACAAACATGGCAGCAGATCATTTTAGGACCGAGATCCCACGCCGCCCGTGGGCGTATGTTGATCACAATGTATGATGATGATGGAATGTTTTGGCCTAATGAGGACAGTTTCCACTCGTCGGCGAGGTGGGCGGAGATCGAACATCGGTGCTTAAAAGAAGTCTTTCCCTTGTGTTTTCTTTGCATCATTGTTAATGTTGAGGCTCTCATGTGAATGAAGCGCGCACACAAATGCTCAACTCAAAACCTCTACTCTGGGTTTCCCCCTGTTTGTGTGCATTTTCGACAGGTGGATTTTCTACTCCACATAACTCCAACTTCCTCCACATTCCAAAAACAGACCTATGAATGTCGATATGTGCCCAGTTGTGTTAATTTTACCAGACATTTCTAAATTTAGTCTCAATTTTCGTTCAATTTCAATCCCGCTTGTTTGATGTCACATTTCGTCAATTTCATTCCCTTTTTCTGAAGTTTTGGTCCGCTATAAGTTGAGTATTTTTATACGTATATGAAATGTTTTACAGTGATACTTAGGTATATTTCTCATTTCCATGGACCTATGGCTAAAAAGTGAAGCGTGGAGAATCTCTGTTTCACAAATGAATGAGTAGTCAATGAAGCGGGCAATCATCACCAGCAGCCTCTCAAATATCGACACTGCTTTTTTTTTTTCTCACCTCTTTCGTCTCTTTTCATATTATAACATAGCTATGACGGCCAGGGCAATCCACTTCTTTGACAAGCACATGTTGTTTATGGTTCAATAAATAAAATGTTTCCTTAGAGACCCTGGGGATTGCAGTTTTTCCCCATTGCATCGAGTTAGTATACATGTGCCAAGCACCTAATGTCAGATGCGAGGCAATTTATTTATTGATTTTGTCCAGTTTGGCTGCGATTTGCGGCAGGGCTTGAGCTGAAACACATTGGGAAACTCTGGCATATATTAATCAGATCCAATATGTACTCTTGGTTACGTTGCCTGTGTTATCACATCACCATATCTTCTGTTCTCTCGCCACCAGAGTCCTCCTTCGTGGTCTCCGCCTCATCACGGACCCCATCTGTAACCTACGGAGACTCCTTTGACCTCCTGTGCTTGGTCAAGCCCCGCCACAACCCTCGTGTCCCCACCTCCGTCACTTGGCGCTTCATGCCTGCTGGTACAGAAGCCTCCGGCGAGGGCGAGTTCAAGGAGTTGGTGACTTTCACCCGGGAGGGTACGTTGCAGTGGGGGGAGCAGCTGCTCGGTCTGGGCACCCGCACCACCGTGGACCGCTCGCACTCCAACACCAACTTCCGGCTGTCCGTGACGCGGGCGGGGCGTCGCGAGGCGGGCAAGTACCAGTGCACCGCCGTTCTGTGGAGGAAAAACTATGACAACAGCTGGAGCAGAGTGGCCAACCGTACCTCCAACCTGCTGGGAATCAGCGTCTTCCAACCTGGTAAAGCACTGCGTACATTCATGTGGCCCTCACTGGAGAGCACAACACACACACACACAGAGAGTGAGCTGCAGAGCTGAGAGGATGTCCGCATTCTATAATTGCTCTTGGTCTCTAGTTTAGCAACTAATTGGTGTGTGCGTCAGGGTGGGGTCTCCTGTTGGAGCTCGGCGAATGGATCGCTAAAGATCCCACAGGAAGGAAGAACAAAGTGGGAAAAGAAGGCAGGAAGATGGGGAAGCGAGGAACCGAGACGGGTCGGGTCAGAGTGGCAAAGTGTGATAAAGAGAGTGAGCCTTCTCTCCTTGAACTTGTGTTTTTCGCAGCAGAGGCATTAAACTGTCCACGCTACCTGCACTGGACCTCTGTGCCACACACACACACACACACACACGCGCGTGCACACACACAGACACGGACACACGTCCAATTAGTGGCTAAAGTCAAACAACAAATCGGCACACAGATACACACCGGCCCAATTTAGCACAGTCTTGTATGGCTCAACAGCATGATACATAATTCATAATGCAGGTAAGGTAAAGGCCCCGTGGTACCTGCAGTACCAATTTGGAGTGAGAATGAACGAGTCACGTGGGTCAGCGTTATGTATTATGATCAGCAATCATCTGAAAGGTGAATTGATGGCGCGTGATGCAATGTTGTTCTTGCCAGAAATTTCAATGAAATTGCCCTAAAAGACAGGTTTTCTATTTTGTTGATGATTATTCGTCACGTCCTGTCACAACAAAGGCCACAGACATGGCTCGCATAAATTACTACATTTTGCCACAATGTCAAAGCAATTGAGGCAATATTAATTCATCCATTTTTTTATAAAAGTGGTCTCTAACCATCGGTCACCGGGCCAATTTGGTTCTGGGTCGAACATTTATGTCCCAATCAGGAATGTACATTGTCACTCGGGCCGGAATATACAGTATGTCAGCACCTCACCAAATGAATAGAAATGCCATTACTGAGTTCCAGACTCTGGGCGGACCGGTGGTCCAGTGGTTAGCGCGTCGACCTCACAGTGCAGAGGCACAGGGTTCGACTCCGGCTCCGGCCACCCTGTGTGGAGTTTGCATGTTTGGGCCTGCGTGGGTTTTCTCCGGGTACTCCGGTTTCCTCCCACATTCCGAAAACATGCATGGCAGGCTGATTGAACACTCTAAATTGTGAGTGTGAGAGTGGGTGGTCGTTCGTCTGTGTGTGCCCTGCGAATGGCTGGCAACCGGTTCAGGGTGTCCCCCACCTACTGCCTGGTGACGGCTGGGATAGGCCCCAGCACCCCCTGCAACCCTTGTGAGGATAAAGCTGATCAAAAAATGGCTGGATTGGATAGTTCTAGAGTGCCCCCCCCCCCCATCGTAGACTGAGGAGCCCCTATACATTCCATCTTGTCAGAAATGATGGTTATAAATTTAATACTGTGAGCATGCATGGATGTGTGACGTTTGCTTTCTGTCCTTTAGCGTGCCCGCCGGCAACATTTGTGCTAACAAACACAGACTTGGGTAATCAATAAGTCTTTCACAGCGAGACAGAGGAATGTAGTCACATGAGCAGACTTGACCGTCTCTCATTGCGCAATATCGATCCCCATACAGGCGCACACATGCCGGAGCGCGACATTGCCAGCTAGTTTCGTGTCTGTGTTGTGACCTTAGCCGTCCACACGGAAGACAGCGCGTCGACCGGCCCTTCGCGAGTTATTTGGAAATCGCCTCATCATCCTGAAAGCTCATTTACTTTCCCCGGTGGGCACTTTGCTTTTGCTTTAACCCACACTGTCTACAGGGGAATGCATTCAAGGTCCTCCCCTGACTTTTTTTTTTTCTTTGATCCTAAAGTGGTCAACCACCCTGATATTCCATCCGTAAAAACGATCATTCCATACGCTGTCAAACGGAAGTCAGTCAGCAACTGTGACAAAGCAATCATTGTGTATTTGGTGGCGCAAATTCCTTCGTAGTATGAAAAATGAGGCGCCGCTCAAGTCCTCGCCACGCCGTGTCCTTCACGTCCGGGGACCTTCATTCACACCGATGATTTGTTTCCACTTCCTCTCTATTTTCTTTGAGTGCTAGCCAATCAGGCCCCGGGTCTTCTGACCCTCACAAAGGCTGCGTGTGAAATGAGGTGTGAGCAAACACAGGGACTGTCCAGATACATAATTGAGCGGCTGGAAATCGCGCTCCCCCTGGTACCCGCTCAATATGCATGAGCCGCCTGGCCCGCGTGGTGAGCGCGTCGACATGTGCTCATATACATCCGCGCTCTCGCATGAGCGGCCCGGCTCACGCGTTTTCCTCGCCTTGTGCCTATGAGAGCTTTTCCTGTGCTTGCTTTGCATATTCACAGCAAACCCGCCTCACCCCTGATTCCCAGCGACGTCGGGGTGGAATTCTTTTTGCCAGCTTCCTCATGCTTCATTCTGGCAATCTCTTCACTTTAAAGGGGATGTTTTACCAAAAAAAATTTTTTAAACTTTTTGATGACTTGTATACCAATAGTTCAGCTTGCGTTACCTATCATTACCAAATGTGTCTACAGCACGCATCATACAACACAATGATAACCTTTTCACCAGTCTGGCATCAGACAGCAAATTATCTTGTTGTCCTGTTTCGTCACAATTTTATGTTATTGCTTGTAATATTTTAAAGAAGCAGCCTTGTATTTCTTTTGACTTTTTGTAGTTAACATACATACATGGCATATATACAAGCCTGACTCGCCATTGGCCCAGAAGTATATGGGTTGGGGTGCACAGTCACTCATAAAGATGAGAAAAGGCTGTTCCCGTTTTTAATAACATTTCTTTTTATTACCGTATTTTCCACACGAAAAGGTGCACCTAAAAGCCTTCCATTTTCTTCAAAGCTCACAGTGCGCCTTAAAATCCGATGCGCCTTGTGTATGGTCATTCCGGTAATATTTGGACCCCAAAATGGCTCCTTCCTCGAGACATGCTGACAACGCAGAGTTCAAACTTAAGGCGATACGCAGTTGAACACGGAAATAGAGCAGCGGCAAGAGAGTTCAACGTTCACGAGTCAATGTTATAACTTGCTGTTGGTTAAGTGAACTGTGACGCTGCTTTATTAACTCAGTTTTATTTTATCGATTTAATTTTGTCTGATCGTTCTGTTGGTGTTTCCTTGAGCGTCGCTCCATCTAGTGGATGCATTGTAGATTGCATCTCATAATGGGGTGCGCTTAATGTATGAAAAAAAATTACAAAATTGGCCATTCATTGAAGGCGCGCCTCATAATCCAGTGCGCCTTTTAGTGTGGAATATACGGTACTGACCACTGTTTTCCGAAAAAAAAAAAAGTAAAGTGCCTGGAGAAAGTCATCTTCGATAAATAGAAAGCTGCAAAATAGGATTTTCATTTCCTGTAGGTATAAATACAAGAGTCCCAATACTTTTGTCTTCATCTACATGTGATTGCTCCAAATAATTATGTGCCAGTAGCCTTGGGTCTACTTCCTGTCCCAAAATTGCAAATCACATGGGGGATGAGGGGAAAAAAAGAAGAAAAAAAAAAGGAGTTCACCATTCAAACAGCGTCTTGCACTTGCGTACTTCATTTCTATTTAGCTTGAATTATCCAGCACAGGCTGCAAGCAGTGGGTGGTCTATTGCTTAGCGCCATCAATCTAATGTGTGCACGCAACATGCAAACACGGCAGGGAGGGGGCCTGACCTCCCACGGCCCATGTTTAATTTTCTTCGAGGATCTTCCCTAATGTAATCCCCGAAAAAGACATTAGAACATGTGATCCACTTCCCGCGTACACTGGCTGCATTTATTACTTTTTTACCTGATTGGGTTTTCGCTATTGTGTCTCGCTGCTGCACAATAACGGCAAACACGTGTTCAGCATGGCAGCTCACCGGGGGAAGCCTTCATCTCCACGACACAATCTAATATCGTCAGAACACAAACTGCGCACACACGAATCCGCGCACATTCGTGCGGCAAACACACACAAATAATTATGCAGAATTTTCCCTAATGGAAGTGGAGTTTAGTTTAATGATGGTTTGGGGAGTTCAATAAATTTTTCTCATCATTTTAGCCGGCGCGTGTCTAGCATGTGGAGTAGGACATTAAGAGGTTATTGGCCGGGCCAGAAGGATGATGGGGATGTCGCCTGGGGGAAGGATAGAGGGAGGGTGGGGGGAGCAGAAAGGGGCTGTCCCACTTTAGCCTGCACCACGGATGAACTTTTGACTACATTTTCTTGGTCGACCATGAAAAAAAATGAACAATCAGTTAGTTGGTTCATTGTCATTTTCAGGACACTATGGTAGCCGCCATATGCAGTGGATATATGAAGTCTACACACCCCTGCTCAAAAATGCCAGGGTGTTGGAACATACGAAAATATGGCACAACAATGAGACCTCCCTCATTGTTGTGCCATATTTTCCCCTTTCCTCCTCCATAATGACCGTCTTCACTATGTTCTATGATTTATTGAATGCCTTGGAAATTTCTTCTGTCGCCTTCTCCCGAATGACCGCTTTGAACGATGCCATCCCTCTAATGTTGCAGAAGCTGACTGTCGACCATAGCTTGGGTTGTAAACTGTGACTTTTGAAACGTCAGGAAAAGCCGACCGGAATAGCTGAACTTTATTTGGGGTTATTCACAGGCACTTTTAATGGTAGTTGTGTGCTGATGAACATAAGTTGTGATGTGATTTGTTATGTCAAAACACAATGCCACATCTGCAGTTAGATAAGACGGAGCACACGTGTACATCCACAAGAGGTTTTTTTTTTTAACTTCCCCTCTCTCTTTTTAATTGAGTTGTACAGGTTATAGTTCACACTAATGGTGGATTTTTTTTTTTTTAATTCATGATATTAGTCTAACCTTTCTATTCACAAAAGCCTGACATTTGAACAGGTTGTGTGTCATACAAGTGTAATGTTTAGTCACGGATAAGCCATGCATGCTTTTTGAACTTGGGAGGAAGGGATTTGAAACCTCTGAGACTGACAAAACAGCTGTTTTCAGTCAAGTGGCACACTCGAAAAATAATTGGGGAAAATAGGAACCCAACTGTGGGTGAAAAAATGGAACTGACCCTCCCAAAAAAACAACCCAACTTTGAGGGGAATGTAACCCCAATACTTGGGTCAAATGAGTAACTCACATAACCCAATATTTGGGGTTATACATTTAAGGCTAAAACATGGGTTTAGTGAATAACCCACACAGCAACCTAAATTTGGGGTCATTTAACCCAAAAACCTGCATCAACTATATAACCTACATAACAAGCTCATGATTTGGGTGATACGTTTAACCCCCAAATTAGAATCAAATAATAACCCACATAACAAATCACAAAAATTAGGTTGTTTTGTGTGTTAGTAGTTTGACACAACTTTTTGGGTGAAATGAATAACCCAAAAGTATTTGACTCAAGTGGGTGTGATCGCTTTTTGACCTCTGATTGGTCTATTTTGAGAGTCTGTTGACTCCATGTTGACTCAATTTCTTCAAGTCAATTCTTCACAGACGTGTCAGAATTGTCAACATTCAATTACGACATTAGAAATCTGTTAGTAGGCCCATCCCGACTCCTCACATCTTTCCGCTCGATTGGCTACCTTTCATTCTTCTCCTCATTATTTCTTATCTGGCTCCCGCGCTGTTATCTTGTCGCCGCGCGACAGGAATTTTGAGGATTTATGTCGTCGACTCCCCGCAACTTTATCACGCCCCGCTCCCACTCTCTAATAGTTCTCCGGGGTTATCCTTCCCCTTTTTTTTTTTTTTTTAACCCATTCAGTACCAACCAATTCTAGACCAAGTCTGAAAAGACGTGTAAAAACGTCTTTGGGAGTGAATGAGTTAATATGGGCTGGCACTAGCAGATGCCACATGTGCGCAATTCTTTTCATGAAACACTTGCCGCCGAGCTATTATTGATAGCGACTGCAGCGATCGGAGGTTCTCGCTTATCGGGCCATGAATAGAAGCTGTCCGTCTTCATTACGGCCCGCCCTCTCCTCAGCCGCTCCATCTCTGTCTTCCTGCGTTTTTCTTCTCGCTCCGCTCATAAGTCTCTTTTAATGTCTTCCCGGTCCCCTTGCTCTCACTTAGCAGCATGTTTTTCCTCCGTGCCCCCCGCCCCCCTCCGCTTCTTTCACACGCTTGTGATTTTTCAATATTTTATAATTCCCCGATTCCCTCCTCCCCCTCGTAATTCTCTCCATTATGTTTACATTTTTCTTCAAGCGGCTTCCTCACCGGTGTTTCATGAAGAATAAGGAATACGGTGTTGTGCTTGCCGTTACGGCAGGGTTATTGCCACCGACACGGTGGTAAATCTCGTTCTTTGTTTTTCAGCCGCTATACTGCGCTTTGCCCGCGAGCTCACCTGAGGCGGCACTCTGCGCACAGGCTGCCTGCATGCCACTCTTTCCGTGTTTTCTCCCGCCTGTTTACGAGCACGCAATCCGCCGACGCGCAGGGTCATAACGGGTGGCGAGCGCCGAGTCTTCCGGGCGTGCACTGGAACAGAACATAATTTTATGAGAGCCTTTTAATTCGTCACACTCATTTCCAGACGCTCTAGGTCAAGCTCCGATGTTGACGTTGTCACAAAAGCAAACCTGCGTACTAGCTAAGACACGCACGCGGCTGCGTTTTTCTGTCAAATCCCATTCGATCGGGGTTTTCTATTCTGTGTTGTCTTTCTATTTCTCTTCAGCATGTTTATTTTTGTGTGCCTTGCTACTGCCGCCGTAATTGAAGGCGTACGTCACTGCTAGCTACAGTGATGTACAGCAGTAGCTAAGCAGCAGGGCGGGTCGAGGCTCGGCCGGCTCGCGTGACTCTTAATGAGCGCAGGTTTTATGCTTATCGGAAGAACGCTTTCCTATGCAAAGACGCTCGCGGTTCCGTTTGATGAATCTTTTTGCTCTCTGCATCTCGAGGCCCATTCATCTCTTGTGCATCAGCTTCCCATCAGGCCAAATCACATTCCAACAGCCGCTCGGGTGTTGGGGAATTTCTGAGACCATGAACAAAAGTGGACATAGGATACGTTTGCTACAAATGATTTATTGCAAAAGGGAATTGTAGAGTTTTTTTTTTAAAACCAACACATGTAGTATTTTTTCATTCCTAAGCAAAATGATAGATGAGAGGGTCCAACTACATATGGGGGTCCTCATACATGTTTGAAGATAAAAATGACCGTGTATTGTGGCGAGAGCGTGAAAACTATTTTTCATGATTTGAGTTTTCCGGAGGTGTATTGCAATAAATGATGCAGGCGGAGCTATTTTGGAGTGCCTCATCGTTGGCCGTGAGTGCATGCAGGTCATGCAGAGAAGGGAGTGGGGGAAAAAAAAGCACTGTAGGTGCCGCATGAAAGAGCCCTGCAATGACCCGGTGGGATATATTCAGCTACTGGAGGTTTTAAATGGATATATTTTTAGTCGCATCCATTTTTCCAGGTTGATTGACAGTTGAGTGGGGTGTGGTTTCAGCACATTCAGCAGACATAGCCGAGTCATTCCAGAGCGGAGAGAAAAGGCTTGATTTTTAAAAAAAAAAAACATTTTCAAGCCTCATTTAATCACTCAAATTTGGCAGCACTTCTGTGCTGTGTCAGTTTTACGAGACACATTTATTGACACAACACAGGAACTTAAATGACAGCCGTCTTGTGCGATAGAAATAAAGAGTGACTTGAAATAAGCCACTGATGACAGTTAGGAGAAGGTAGGAGCTTTGTTTGGGTGTACATGTGGAGATCCCCATAATTAGCCTGTCTTTGAGATGTTGAGGGCTGAGAAGTTATATCCCTCTGACACAATGGGATCATCGATGTATTGTTGTCATTAGCATAAAAATTAGTCACCTAATTCATCAGGGAGTTTGAGCGAGACTGTTCGACATCCCTCATTTTTCCTTCGTGGCCTGGCGTGGCAAGTTTAGTGCATTTTGGGATGACGGGGCTTTGGCGAGGGGGGCAGCCAGCCAAAGTAAGATGTTGCGCAGGGGATCAAGTCATGTCTAAAGGCTTCAGTCCTGATATGCTCAGTGGGGGTCCCGGCCACGGATTAACCCCAGCCCGTGCTGATGCTAAATGGTAAAGGTTGAGCAGGATGCCTTTAAGACTCCGTAAGTCTTCTGGAGTGGAGCTGTAGAGGCCGTCTGCCGCGTTCCAAAATCAACTACCCCTCCTCCCACCACGACGCCCGCTCCCTGGGGCATGTTATCGCCTTCTCTCTTTTACAACTCTCTCATCTTCTCCATCTTCCGAATGCGAAAGCCACTTCACCGTGTGCTTGAAGGTGAGGAAGGGAATCGGCATGGCGGAGCCGAACCATGTTAAGTCAACAGAATCGCCAAACTCAAAGGCACTGACGCCCGTAAAATTGACTAAAATGTATCAGAAAAATATGGCATGAATACACATTGGGGTATCCAAGTGAAAAAAAAAAACAACAATACGATTCCATCAGGCTTCTGCTACTTGCATTTCAGTTCAAATTCCCCCTTTTTTTTTTTTTGACACTGTTGGAATTAATGGAGACAGACTTCATCTAAGCACCACACACACACACACACACACCAGCTACACTTGCGATACGATCAAATCAGCCAGCGGCGGCTTCGCACAAGCACAATGGACGTTAAAAATGTTATCACTGTTTATCGGTAGGCCCTTCCTTCCCTTGACACCGTGCTATTTTTTTTCCCCCCCCAAGCATCTCTCGGTACAAGAACTGCACATTCCTACATACTGAGTGCCATTCGTCTTTGCAAAGGTTCATGTATTCATTTTGTTGAACAGGAGCACAAGCAAAATATGAAAAAGTGACTGAGCAGTCGGTTCCTTCAGCGCATCCCCGACTAACTACGCGAGAAACTCATAACAGATTTAAAGTTGGCCATGAACTTTTACTTGGACAAGCTGCCATACATCTCATAGGCTGCTGCGGTTTCCAGGGCAACCTGGGTGAACATCACGGCATGGCAAAGATAACTTAAATAGGACCGCAGGGATTGGATCGTCCACTGAGAAAGCACGGCAACGATTAAGCAAAATTTAATTAAAAGTATGATTGTTGCTCTGCAAATTGTATTAAAATGTGTCATCGGGCCAAAACGGAGATCTAATGATATGGTCCGTATCCCATTTGTGCCTCCTGCGGTACAACAGCTCCACTACCTCAGCGTTTTTTCCTGGGCTCGGTCGTATACTGTCATGACACTGTACACATGCAGGCACACGGAAATCCACACTTTGCAAGCGTCTAATTGGCTCATTCAACCCTCATTTCAACCCTGTCCCATGTGTGCCCAATTTGTCTCCTTTAATGGCAGCTAAAATCTTCTCCTCCCGCCCCGCACACCCCACATGTATTTTTTTGTGTTTTTGGCACAAAGGCTTCAGCTCGATTTTGATAAGGAAGGCAGGATAGCAAATTGAACGCCCAAACCCCAAAAGCAGCACAACACAACACTTGTTTTTGAGGCTGCACAACAACAACAACAACAGCAGCAGCAGTCAGTGGGGAGTGGATGAGGATAACTATCGCTCATGAAAAATTTGCGGCGAACCTCAAAGCAGCGGCAAAACTGGAAGGGCCAAGTGTTCGTTAAGTAGAGGATGCAGCCTGACTCTTCAAAAGAGGACGCACCAGAACTCCTTTCCAATCCCTGTCTCCGCTCCATGTGGAGTCTTTTAAATACGTGATAGGCTTATCTCCTATTTTCCCCCTTCGTCAAAAACACTTTTGACCAGCCATCACCTTCCCTCTCCCGGCTGTTCCTCTGATTTATGTGTCTCCTGATCAAGTTCTGTCTAATCACCTGACAGCACCGTCATGAATATTCCAGAAGTCTCACCTGTGCTCATGAATATGGATGACACCTTAAGTACTTTTACAGAGGTGCTGCTCGGTCTCCCGTGAACGTTTGGGCTCTTATTTAGATATACTTGGCTAATATGTACTTAATGACCGCTGAGCTGCCCAACGTTCCAGTGGGCCGCGCGAGCGAAAGAAGAGAAGGCGATGTGGGTGAACGTTTTGTTTTTTTGCACCGCGCCGGATGAGGGGAAAACAGTCGTTAGCAATCACTTCTGTGACAGACTGATACGTTCCTCAAATAAATCTGACACATAGTAGGGGTGTGAACAACACTAGGAATCACTAAAAAAAAAAAAAAAAAAAACAGTAAGAGAAAGCTAACATTAGCTTGTGTTTATTTTTGTCATGCGGGACCTTGACTGTTACAGTGACACGGGTATCACAAATGGTAACATGCAGTGGATTTCGTCACCGGTATGTTATCTGCCTGGCACGCTTGGAACCCCAACTGACCACATACCGGAAGTAGTACCTGACTTATCTGGGAATGTAGTGGTGGCATTTACTGACCATGTAGCAAGAAATGAGCTTTTTAATGCTTTAATATCTGAAGGTGGTGATAGGTCTGAATGTGAATGGCTGGCGTCCAGTCCAGGGCGTAGCTTTCCTCTTGCCCATGTTGAGCCTGGATAGGCTCTAAACTAACCTGCGAGTAGGAATGAATGATTTTGAAAAATTATCTCATTTGTGTGTC
>CAAKHF010022789.1:21104-34168 GCA_901007745.1 Hippocampus kuda | reverse complement strand
ACTGGTGTCAAAGTCAAGGCCCGGGGGCCAGATCTGGCCCGCCAAATCATTTTATATGGCCTGCGAAAGCAAATCAAACATGGCAACTCCCATGATGCTTGCTAAAATACGGACCAAAATTTCAAATTGTCATATGTAATCCATAATAACAGTTTTGAAAAAGCCATTATTCTTGACTTCTGATATCAAAACTAATTATTCATCAATTTGTTGTTCGCTGTGTATGTAATTTATAGACGTGATTGAACATTTATATAGTTTCACAAAATTCACAGTCATAATGGCCCTCTAAGGGAAACCGTAATTACTACACAGCCCGCGGCAAAGATGAGTTTGACACCCCTGACATTGTGGATTAAATGAGCAAAATTTACCAAAAATATACAATAATATTATAGGTATGGATTCTGAATGTGATGCTTGACTTGGTACCATGGAGTACACTGAACTCAGCAGTGCATGCACAAGAGCTTAATTATATCATTCCATAGTTGCCATTTCAACAAACCAGAAAGGCTTGAAAGTGCTTAAAGATTTACTGTCTTTACTTCTCGAAATGTGACACAGATTATTGGAGATGTTCGATACCAAATTTTTTTCAGACCGATACCAGTTTGAGTAATTAGGTCTTCAGTAGTATCAAGCACCAATACCACTATTACTTTTGCTATAAACGATTTCCTCCCAAAAACAAAGAAAGATCCAAATATGTTACCTATATATTTTTCCTTAAAATTATATGAAATTAATGTTTTTTTTTCATTTCTTCATAAAATACATATTTTGTATATAAAATGAATTCAAGTTAGTAAATTAATCAATAAAATGTAACAAATAATCCAGTGGCCAAGTCCCAATCAAATTTTTTTGTTGTGCAACTTCTTTTCAAGGAATACAGTGAAGTGAAAAGAATTTAATTGATTACAACAGTGCTACAAGTAATATTTAGGACTATCGACCACTAAACGAGACATTTCGCAGCACACGTTTGTCACCGTTTCATTCAATTGTGGTGTCTGTCTGAACACTAGGTGTCATCAATAACGATGTACATAAAATGACGTCATGTCACAGTGCTCTGCTGAGCTGAAACTAACGTGAATTAAAAATATATTTATATACAGTATACAGTACCAGACTATCATTGCGATTTACAACATGGACAAAACCCGAATGTCTGACATCATCCCAGACGAGGCCTGACCAATTTAAAATTATTTGCGGCGATCAAAGGCTGTAACCTGAGGTTATCGCAAGCTCGATGCTTACAATAATGTGAGCCACTGTCGACGTTTTCACTGCCGTCATTTGACATGCAGTACAGTGAAACTTCTCTACACTTATTTGACACTTGATATAGCCAGCGTAGAAAGAAAAAAAGGGAAAGAAATTGTGAAATTTACAATCAGCATTTACTTTCACTTACATCAATTTCTTGCATAATGTCTTATTTTGGTTCCTCCATCTTTCATTTGTATTACCTTTATCGTGTCTTCAAGCGTTAAAGCTTTTCTTTTCTTAACTCCTTGGTGTGCAAAGGTCCGTTTTGTCGCCATTTTAGCAATGTAACGTTCGTGCTATGTCTGAAACTAACAATAACAAATACTTCCATGACTACTGCGCATGTGTAAACCAGTGTGGTGGTTGCTGTTGCCGTTTCCGAACGCAGCAGCAGAGGTCGCGGTGGCATGCTGAGGTTGGATTAGACTTTTGTGGAAGGCTTGTTTTCGTTGTAGTGAATCTCGTTGCGAGGCAGAGAAAAAGATTTCGTATAACGGAACAGGGGGACATTTCGTTGTAGGGGGAGCAGAAAAGTGGGAATGGCTTTCATGCATGAACATTTTTTCACACTAGGGTTTTTTTTCACCCATGTAGGTTTCTTTGTAGAGGAGTTTCACTGTAGCAGCTTAACTCAGCAACACTGGTGGCAGGAAACGTTTGGCCCTAAAAGGCAATGTACATGCGTTGAAACGAAATCATAACTTCTATTTTTTTTTGTGACGTCCTCGAACATGGAACGAGGTAACACTTTACCACTTCGAGCTTGAACGTTGCTGGAGGCACAGGCGAAATGTCAATTTATTGTTCATAACTATGGTGATGGCAAAGCCACTCTGTTCCCAGAATGCATTGTGTAGCGCAATACCTTTTAGTGAAGAAGTTCTCAGGACCTTCATCCTTGTCACAGATGTGTTTGTGTTACTAGTAGTTGAATGTGTGTCATAAGTGTCACGTTTGCTTGAGTGTATATGGAGCACTGTATTTATGTATATTTAGACAAACTGTGACATTAGGTTGTGTGTAAAATAGTGACACCCAAGTCAATTTCTACAAAGCATTATTATAAATAGTATAAATGTAGATACAGACAGAAATGGCATCTTAATGGGCAGCTGTCAGTCGTGCATGCCTTTAGTTGCTGAATCGTAACACGGCCACCAGAGGGAGCAACATCTTTGACGCACAAATACCAGATGTTCAATCTAAGGTAGCACTGAATTCATTAAACATAAAATTATGCTCAAGGATGAAGAGTGCACCACATTCGACACCCTCTGACGTCTGGATAGGTCTACAACTCCTGCATTTGTCGCAGGTAGAAGTGGCACGCTTGCTTCGATTTGCGATTCGTCGTCTGCAGCCAATGACAAAGTGGCCTTAAAATTTTGTGGCAGGAACACCAACAACAGTGAGACTGACTAGTAAACAAGCCCAATGTTTAAAAGTGTACAAAGTAGTCATTGTTTGATTGATTCAGTTGAGTTTAGCTGAGGTTGAAGACTGTTTAAAATATATATATATATTTATTTAATTTTTAAAAACATTTATTTTATTTATTTTTTTGCACATTTAATGCTTTTGTTTATCTGCTCCCGAGCTCCTGCTATGCCTGTAAAGCTCACCTTCTCGAGCTCGTCCCAAATGAAGGACAAAAGCTGTCTATTGAAGCGTGGGCTCTTGATACAAAAACAAGAAGACTATTATGATGTGGTGAGATGATTCTCAACATTGTGTTGGAGAATTTTCAGATGAAGAAGCAAAGTGAGATGCATAAGGCTTGCCTTTTCTGTCCTGTCTACATACTTTTCTGCTTAACTATGAAACACAAAACAAGTCTAGTGTTGTTGTGACTTTTTGCTTGTCCCATTAGGCTTTACCTCTTCAATGTACTTGAGGTCTCCATTCGGGTGTGAATCGCACTTGTGTTCCTTTTAAATGCCAGAAAAGTGCTTCACCTTTGACCATAGAGTTGTATAACCGTTAGACAAGAAATGTGTATGCCCTAAGTACAAATCACCAGCTCGAAAAGCACTTCTTCCTCGAACAATGCGATCACTGCGGTCCGGGTGAGAATTTCACCTCTTTGAGTGTACAGCATATGTTTAAAGTTTAAAGAATAACATGTTACGTGACTTCACCCAACAAGAGACTGTTGATCTCTTTTCATAGTGTCGTTTAGTTTTAAGGTCAAATATTTTATTAGAAATGAGCTGAATAGTCCCGTAGGCAATTTTGAAGTTCGCTCTTTCAAATTAGGTCAAGTTACCAGAGTCCGGAGTCACCAGATAAACAAATCCAGCCTGGAGAGAGTTAAAGTGACTTTAGGCTGCTGTCAATGTGTAGTGTCAGGGTCCACATTCACGCCAGTTAAGGAGACTCGCTTTTCATTCCGGCGTGCTGCACAGATTGGCTCGTCGTGTTTTCACTCACTCGGCCATATTTGGGCAAGACGTGCTGCCACTCCTTTAAGCACAAGAAATCATTTGTTGTCGACCTCAGCCAATTCCTCAGCCTGCATTAGACACATAAGGATTGAGAAAATAACTGGTTAATTCATATCAAAAAAGAGTATTGGAAAGATGTTTTGATTTTTTTGAAAAATGTTTTATTTGTGCTCCGTTTGGTCTACCCATCAGTGTTTTTTTTCTAAAGCAACATATGAGATGGAGCATTCTGAAGTAGTGGTGGAGTCACCATGACTATTACTAAATTGATATTTGATTTTTGTGTGTTTTTTTTAACAAGAGGATGTCAAAGACTACCGGATATAGCAACTATAAATTATTAAAATTTCTGATTTGACCTTGTTGGAATGGTTATTTAGAATAGTTAGATTTTCCGATAAATTACAGACATACGGTGTACGAAGCAGCTCGAACAACCTCTGACATGTTGTTTTGAATTCTCTTTTATCATCTGTGATCCATTTCTTGGATTGAATAAGGGGAAAATTAACAATCAATTAATTGACTGAGTGTTGATTTTTTTCTTCATCTTCCGAACCGCTTTATCCTCACTAGGGTCGCGGTGGGTGCTGGAGCCTATCCCAGCTGTCTTCGGGCAGTAGGCAGGGGACACCCTGAATTGGTTGCCAGCCAATCGCAGGGCACAGAGAGACAAACAACCATGCACGCTCACACTCACACCTAGGGACAATTTAGAGTGTCCAAACCGCCTGCCATGCATGTTTTTGGAATGTGGGAGGAAACCGGAGCACCCGGAGAAAACCCACACAGGCCCGGGGAGAACATGCAAACTCCACACAGGGAGGCCGGAGCTGGAATCGAACCCGGTACCTCTGCACTGTGAAGTCGACGTGCTAACCACTGGACTACCGGGCCGCCTGTTGATTTTTTATTTTATTTAATTTTTTTGAGGGGATGGTGACAAACTGAACTGTGGTATTGTGGTATCGAGCAGATTAATGCTGGCAGGAATAATTGTGTCATAGTGGAGTTCTTTGTGGATGTTGCTCAACTTTCCGTTGCTGACATCATCTTGTTCTTCAGACCACAAAGTCGTTGAGACTGTATCAACAGCACCTCTGCTGGTTGCCGTCATGCACTCCATTTTGTGTCACTTTCTTCCGGATATGGGCTTAACCATCACTGAATATTTTCAATCAGTTTTTTTAGGTCTGCCCTCTGTTTGATTGGTGACTAGTCCGGGATTTGCCCTTCCCCCTTGCGCAAAGTCAGCTGGCATATAGGCTCTCACTCAGCTCGATGTATGTTTTTTTTGTTGAAGCACTTTAAACCCAAAATCATTCAGTGGATTTCCAGCAGCATGAACAACAAATTGAGTTTGCCCAAGCATGTGATCAAAATGCATGATGCATCATGTCTTGGTCTTGTCAAGCGCACCCGAATAACAGAAGTTATTTCAAAGTCCAAATCCTTACACTATAAAAGAATGCTAACTGCAAGCAAGGCAACAAAAATTACATTTAGTCTTGATTAACTCGAACTGCTTCTATGGATTTGGGGCAGCTGATACTGTACCTAAAATTATAAGAGTGTGCAGAATACAGTAGGTAAGAGAGAGCCGAGTGAGACAATATCCTGGTCGGGCGAAGACCATTTGGAGAATATTAAAAAAGTGAAAGGACTCAACCGATAACAACACTGACTACGTTGCTCCAAACCATCCAACCACCATCCGAGTGATGAATTTGCCGTTAGTTCCCATTTTGGTGTTTCTCTTTATTCGTTTAATCGTCATGAACTGCACCCTTGTTGAAAAAATTTTCCGCTCCTCTGAGCGTCCAAATGATTCTGAATTGAACAATATTTGTATTTTTAATCGCCAATCGAAACTTGGTCGATTCAGCGTGCCGCCCTATTGAATCGTTGCTCAAGCATGATGTCACTTGAACAGGAAATTGAAATCGCGTTTCTATCAAACGGTGGAGATGGCTCTGTGAATGGAGTTGCTCAGTGTGGCGACACATTTTGTGTTGTTTAGTGTAACTTGAATCGTGTTTATATTTGTTAGGTTTGTATTTCAAGAATGAAAATAAAAATATAACAGTTGCATTCCAATTTTATTGTTTGCAGTGTGCACCATCCAGTGACAATAAACACTTTCTATTCTAGTCTATTGTTTTAGTGATAGAACGTTTTAGTCCAAACCTATGCATTTGCAGAGAGATGATACATTTTTAATTGCCGAATAATTCAGGAGCAACTAATGAATTAAAGATGATAAATCAATACACGATGATGCGCAACGCGCATTAAAACAATTGCACAGTGGGAGAGGCTTTTGTAATTGTAACTTTTGATGCACTTGCCTGAACATCTTTATCCTTACGCAGGTGTCATCCATTATAGTTCATCTTTGTATGGCATGACCAGTTGTATATTCTAAACCCATCTTTAATTCATAACCGGATTTAACTTTGTTGAGTAATGTCTAACTTTAGTAGAAGTGTTGTTGTTGTTGTTGTTCAAGGTGATATCACAGCTACAGTACAGACTGAAGAATGTCCTTGTTAAAAAAAAAAGACGAGAGACATGTTACCACAAGTTTGTAATTTTGAGTGAATTGAGCTGCCACTCTCATGAACCCTTTCATGCACAAATAATGATAGCCTGTAACCTGATATCCTGATAAGCTGTCCACTGTAATAACCGCTGTCCCTGAAAGGTTTCAAGACATGAGAGGGTCACTCAATGGTATGGATACAAGTGAACTCTGTACAACGTCCCTTGAACTGTTGAATTGTATTACGACTGCTTGTATCCTTATTTAAGTCGCAACGTCACAAGTGGCGGCCATCTTTTTGGAATTTAAAAAAAAAAATGGAATGATACTTTTATTTTTTTATGTCTGCTACGGCCTAACGGATAAATCTCCGTTGTTTTCTGGTTTGGATTAATGTTGATTTTCCTCAGGCCCCCTTAAATGCTTACTTCAATGCTTTGCTCCTTTTTTTTTTTTTTGAGTGAACGAAGAACAGTATCTATATAGCTGTCTATCTTGCTGTCTATGAGCATTTCAAAGGGCTGCATAATTTTCCATCGCAAATACATTTAGGAAAATAAACAATAAAGTACATGACAAATTCTACTGCCTCCAGGGCTACTCTCACTAATATTCCATCCATCCATCCATCCATTTTCAAATTCGCTTATCCTCACAAAGGTCGCGGGCATGCTGGAACCCATCCTAGCTTTCTTCGGGCAGTTGGCGGGGGACACCCTGAACTGGTTGCCAGCCTATCGCAGCCAACCCTGAACCGCTCGCTGCACTGTAAGGTGGACATGCTGTCCAGTCGCTCACCATGCTGCCCCACTAATGTTCCATTTATGCTAATTAAGCTTTAAGAGTTTTTATCGCAAGTGACACAGTTTGAAACATTACTACCTCAGAATTTTCGGCCAATACGTGCTTATTGGTGGATATTTTCAAGTTAAGGCAAAATGAAAGGGTCCAGGAAATATGGTGAAAAATAAACAAGTTATACTGTGTACAGTCAAACCTCGGTTTTCGAGCGTCTCTGTTCTCGACCAAATCGGTTTTCGACCAAAAATATTGAGTTTTTTTATGACTCGGATTACGACTGAAAATCGGTTATCGACCAAACTGAGCGCACTTGAATGCGCCACTTGACTCCTCTCGCCTTCCTTACGCGAGGAAGTGACGCTTCCTTGGGTAGACGAGAAAGTGACGCTTCCTCGTGTAGCGTTCCATTGTGAGCAGACGTGTTCAATAAATTTTTTTTTTTTTAAAAAGAGCGTGGTTTCGGTTTTCGAACAAATCGGTTTTCAAACAGCCTTCTGGAACGGATTATGGTCGAAAACCGAGGTATGACTGGACTATAATTTGGTGGATATTTCATTTTATTTTATTTTTTTCCTTATCACACAAAACGTTCCCAAAAAGGCCTTTTTTTTGGCACAAGAAATTCAAGTTCCCCGGAACCCAGATTAAATTTTCAATTCTTAGTACAAGTACATTGCACTGAGGTTGAACTGACTATTTCAAGAAGGCTCAGCGTTTTTTTACAGACTGTCATTTGTGAGAAATCTTGTCACGTTGCCAATTTAAATACCACAGTAGAACAGTAGTGCTCCATATCGTGCACTGCGTTTCTGAAACCATTGAAAGCTTGATGACATAAAAGGAAAATGTCAGTTGTGGCCAAAAATCTCAGCTATTGAGAAACTTGTTTCGGTTGTCTTTTATTATCTATGCACTGCTCCTAAACATCGTCCATTTGGCTTACTTACCGACTTCCACATTTACTAATCTAATATGTTGACAACATATTGAATGTTTGTGTTTGAAGTAGGCATATCTGGCACGCATGTGTACGCTATGATGTATTCTATTTTCTCTTACTTGTGGATTATATCCTGTGAGTTGAAAAATCTCAATCATACAACGTTATCTCTCGTTAAACATTCCTGTATTCTGTGGGGAGTTTTTGAATGTCGTCAGCGACATAAGGCTTCGTAAAGCATATCGCTATCTGCTCTAACTGCAGTCTGTTAGGATGCTGGTGTTCAGGGGAATGCAAAGTTGAATTCCTCTGGAGGTCTGGAGGCAGCAGAGCCACCAGTGCACATTAAGGAATGTGCAAAGATTTGCTCAACATTGTCTACTTATTTTTGAAAAGATGACACTAAATTACAGACTCTGGATTCATCAAATATAATAACAGGAAGGCAGTTACAGTAAAACGCGTTAATGAAATTGGTCACGGAAAACATGAACACACAAGCTATTTTCAATGGTCTTTTTATAAACTACCTAGGCTGTCACATTTTTTCATGGGGTGATCGAGTGCAGTTGACCCTAACCTTTTTTGTGTCATGGACCCGTTGAGACAAGTCCATGCTGTTCGTGGACCGGCAACCTTTTTTTCATTGCTCTTAAATTGCCAGTTTTAAAGCACTGGTAAAGTCAACCAAGATAATTATAGAGTACTTAAACATTTTATCAGCATTCTTTTTCATTCCTTTCAAACAGTTTTATTCAATAGTACAACAAATGTAGAATAATATAAAATTTCACAGTAAACTACTAAGAAAGTGACCAATCAGGAATAATAAATACACCTCATAATGTAAACAGAATAATGTTTAGGTTCGGATCCTACATACGGCGTTAGCATCATTGCTACTTTCAAAAGATGACACAATTGATTGCTGGTTCCATCCAGTGGCTATTGGTGAGTTATAAGCGACTAGACTGCTAATATTTATGTGGGCAGGCTGTTCAAACTCTGCCTGCATTTTTGCTTCTTGTTCAAATAATTCAACAGGTTTCTTGTATTGCCTTGTTTTTGACGACATACCATGCACAACAGCTACCTCCTCTATGTCGCTCTGGCGATACCAGCACGGGATGAACTTCTTTTGTCAAAATAGCTTCATCTTCAAAAGTCATGGCTGACCATCAGCTGTGCCTTGAGCTGTACGTTTGTTCAATTTGTAAATATTACTTCTTGTTTACTGCTTCTTCTTTCATTCATTGGCAAATTTCTGTCTCTTTCAACTTACAAGGCAATCCGATTAGTGAGACTCGCGCACATTTCCACCACATCTGATGGAGGAAATTTGCTCACAGCTTGCAGGTCTGTTTGGCCCGGTCCCAAATGGCCCGAGGCCCGGTACCAGTCCGCAGACCTGTGATTGGGGATCTCTGATCTAGTGTCCACAGTGTTGATGGCTGACCACCCATGGTATCAACTGTCTCTTAAAAAAATTATATACAGTCGTGTAGTGGAACGTTTTCTTTCAGCAGTTAGCAACCCTTTAACAGATAAAGCATTATTGAGTGACAACAATTTCATTGTCAAATTCATTTAATATTTCTTCAGAAAAAGAAGTCTTTTAAACCTAGAAATAGCACATCTTTTAAGTTTCAACGTATTCTATTTGAATCAAGTTGGCGATGAGCAATACCTTTTGGTATGATACGCAAAAGGTTCTGTTAAACATTGAGCAGTAGCTGCTGTTTTTTTTTTTTTTACTCAGCATGAACAATTGTCACTATCATGTTTGACTGGCCGGCTGCCATCTTGGGTTTATTGTATGAAGCCAATTTAAATCTCACCCCACTGGTGAGAGTAAATTTTGAGCCAATAACATCTGTATGTGTTACTGAAGCATGTTTGTGACCAATGTTCCCTCTCAACTGCGCGCGTGCGCACTTCTCTCACCCTCTCAGTGCACACGGTGACTGCTGGCGCGGACCACGCCACGCCCACACACTACATGACGACACTCATACCTTCATTTCCACCCCACTTTAATCGACAGACAGGACACCAGACTATCCCCATAGTTTCAGTTGTGTAATGACTGTGCGCACTCAGTTGTTCTACGATAGTTTGATGGATACATTGACACACATTCACTCTCACTCACCACAGACGAGAGGCTGCAGGCGACGCGCGGACCGCGGAAGTCCAAATATGGACATAGTTTAGAGTTCCTCGAATGAGGCTCTTTGGCGCGTTTCAAAGGTCAGGTGACTTGGAATTTTTGTGTTTTATTAAATGGCTTTATTATTATTATATATTTTTTAATACGTTCTTATTATTTTCAATTATTTATGAGTGCACAATGTGTGACCATAGTTATACAGACTGTCTTAATTAATTCTGCTGAAAACAACCTGTGTGCTAAAATAGATGTTAACAAACTTTGGCCAATTTTATTCGTGTCATAAATCAACATTTGATGATATGTTCTATTTTGACATAAAGGTAAATGGATTTTTTTTTAAATAACATATACTACCTTGTTATGATCGCAGGTTTTGAACAGGTGTGATACCGCCATGTGCATGTCTGATGTTGTCCAAGGAGTGCTCAGGCCTGATGGCTATAGCGTAACAGTGCCAAATGGTGAAGTGATGCTTTTTTTTTTCTTTTTTTTTTTAAGATACAAAACAAGAGCTGATTGTTAACATCCTAAAGCAGCCAAGGGAACTTCTTTACAAAAATTGCAACATTTAATCAAGCACATTTTGATTTTAATGAAACTTGTACTTGTTGATAATGATAGCACAACACAAAATGTCAAATTCCAGGTCTAAGTCAGCATCAAACATTCGTCATATAAATTCAGACCTTTTTTTTTAACGTCTAAATTTGGTGGATGACATTTTAGAAATCAAAAGCTTCAAGGTCTAGCTCAATGGTCAATTTCAAAAACATCAACCAAAGTTAGAAAAAGATAAGGCGTAGAAAAAAAAGATAGTGTGTTTCCGGTAACATGAAATTTCAGCATAGGGTCGGTAGGTCGGACAAAGTTTTTTTTTTTTTTTTAATCTTTTTTTTTTTCCATCAAAAATTTAAACAAAATAACCATAAAACATAAAACAAGAAGACGGCGCCGGCGCCACCTATTTAGTTTTCTCCCCGCTCGGGACTCGGGGGGCCGGGGCGCGCCACCGCCTCCGCCGACGTCCTCCTCCGACGTCCTCCTCCGCCCTCGGTGTTTACTCGGCCCGTGGTGTTCATCAAATAGTTCGCAGATTTTTTTCGATACATCAATGGATGCTATTTTCTTAACATTACGGTGCGAGCATGCAACTGTAACACAGAAAACGCGGTTTAAACTGTCGTCGGAGATCGCGGCCGCCGCCATGTTTCAGTGTTGTTGACAGACGACAGGGCAAATGACGCACGCGCTCAACTTGAATATCTATTGGCTATTGGTTTTTGCACCGATGTAAACCCTCTACACAAAAATGTAGAGGGTTGTTCGAAAAAAATGCCGACCGTAAAGTTTTTTTTCGACGTAGAAATTCTCGGTCGGTCGGGTTACATGAAACACACTACTTTTTTTTTCTACGCCTAAGGCTGGTAAAGTGGATATCCTCGATAATTACAGGCCAATAGGGTTCGCCAGCATATTGCTGAAAGGCTTCCAGGGAAATCAGTTGAACAGCGTAAGACTTTATGAAGGCCGGGTAACAAGTTAGTTTTTAATCTAAACAGTACTGAATACTTGTAGGGTAACTCCCTTTTAGTGTGTAGTAGGTAAAATGCCGAACATAGTTCAAGTCTGGAGATCAATTTGGCCCATCGAAAACGTTCCTTTTCTTGCCCTGATAAAAGCCAGAGTTGTTTATCAGTGTTTTTTAGGGCGTTATCTTGTTTCTCCTAATCAGTTTGGTTGCATCTTTCTTGGCATGCAAAGTATTTGTGGAGAACTCTGAGTTAATTTAGCTGCCACCCTCAATAGAGAGTGACCAAAATGGTGTTTTCCGAGCCAATACCGATTACTCGTCAAGCAGGCCGACAACCGATCGTTTGAGTTGTTCCCAGATTTTGGCTCTTATGCAGCAAATAACACCGTTTTAAATCAATCGGCTGTCAGATTTTTGCAAACGGCAGATCCCCGTCAAATATCGGCAATGATAATCAGTTTGTCCCCAGTCCTCAATGACGATTATTGAGCCCATCTCAGAGAAACCTTTTTGGGCAGGGTATCGATTCAGATTTCCAAAGTCAATTTGATTCGACTCACGCGGGCCTGATCAGATTTACGGTTAACGATTCAGTTTGATTGATTTTCGATTCAGTTCAGGAATTCCCGCAGTACCAATTTGACTTTCATGGCAAAAACACGGCACAAAAACACATTCCTGTGACTGTCTTGCAACATTTCAATTCATTGTCATTGTCTTTATGTTTATTAAAACCCCAAATTTCCAGACATTTGCCTTTAAGCTTGTCGGTGCTGATTTCAGTGCTTCCGCCATGTTGTTTTGATAAGCTTCTCTCGCGTCATGATGAGATGTCAAGTGATGTGACAAGTTACATGAATGTATGGGAAAATTATGTTTTAAAAGGATTGATTTATGAATTGATATAGGGGTATGAAAAGGTAAATCGATTTGATTCAATTCATATGTATTTATATGCCGTGTTGTCCCCCGAATCACTTGGAATAGAGACTGAGCCTTGCCGCAAATAGCGGAAATTCGCGATTAATTGATGCCACAGCTCAAAAGGTTTATAATTGCTTGTAGATGGCACTATATGCCCGCAACGCAACTTTTTTCAATGAGACAAGGCTGCGGCGTGACTGAATGAAACTCCTTCCCCGGACCCGATATGGTAGCTCAAAATAGTTCCTTGGCACCACAGTGCAACAAGTTGGCGCCAAAGCAATGTGTGTATATATATATATATATATATATATTTTTTTTTTTTTCTTAGACATGGCTTGGGCCTGAGCACACAACAGTGAACAGGCAAATTTTTCATTGAGTACTGGAGGATTGTCCCCCTCCCCCACTCCCCCCCCCCCCCCCCC
>CAAKHF010022789.1:7445-21084 GCA_901007745.1 Hippocampus kuda | reverse complement strand
AAATGTCCCCCCCCCCACTCCCCCCCCCCCCCCTAAAAATCTATGATTCCATAATATGGTGAAGAGCATGGATTTCTGGTGTGGGAAAGGAGAACCAGAGACACCGACTGTGTAAATGCTGTCAATCAAAAAAATAAGGGATCAGCGTTTCTTTTCTGAGGCTCACCGACTTTTCCATGTGCATTTTTTTTTGACGGATGAAGTTCAAACTTCACTCCACCAGAAGATATTCCTACATTTCTTTCTTTTTATAGATTCAGTCTGGCCTTTTCTTTACTCAGTGGTCGCGAACGGTCATTATATCCCAGCGCACTGCATATTCAGCTTCATCAGCATTGACCAAAATAAAACAAAAACAAAATTCCCCCTGTGTGTGAATTCACCTCACCTCTTTTTTTGATTTTCCACTTCACAGAGCAAAATGTGTAAGAAACTACAAGAGAAAATCTATTTTATGTGCGACAAACACGGCTCCTGTGAAAAGATCAGCATCTCGGCAGGGTAAACACAGCTGCATCAAATACAAGCGACAAAGAGAGCAGTTTGGTTTAGGTGGCTTCGCTGGTGACACCATAATAAGTACTGACAGTTTGTACCACTTTAATGTTGACAGCTGGTTTATTGTTTCCATCCATCCATCCATTTTCTGATCCGCTTATCCTCACAAGGGTAGTGGGCCACGCTGGAGCCTATCGCAGCTGTCTTCAGGCAGGAGGGGGAGTACATCCTGAACTAGTTGGCAGCCAATCGCAGGGCAAACATAGACAATCAATCATTCGTGCTCACACTCACACCTAGGGACGATTTAGAGTGTTCCATTAACCTGCCATGCATGTTTTTGGAATGTGGGAGGAAACCGGAGTACCCAGAGAAAACCCACGTAGGCACGGGGAGAACACGCAAACTCCACACAGGAAGGCCAGAGCCGGAATCGAACCCTACACCTCTGCACTGTGAGGCTGACGTGCTAACCAGTTGACCACCGGGCCGCCCTATGTACGGTAATTCTAATTTGTTTTTGACAATACATTTTCATTTATGTAGCGCATTTCACAACAGCTGGAGCTGTAACAAAACTCTTTGCACATAAAATAATGATAATACATTAACGAAAGAAAGTGAAAACAGAAATTAAAACATAAATTAATGACCCACGTACAGTCCGCACCTGAAAACAAAAGAACAGTGTCAGTCTCATATTGGATCAAAAGCCGAAGAATAAAAATGTGTCTATTCAAATGAGTTTTTCAAAATGGAGATGGAGCGGGCTTGTCTAACATTTAACAGAAAGTCATTCCAGAGGGAATGACCAGTAACAGAAAAGGTTTGGTCCCCTCTGAGGGTTTGCTTAGTCCTCGAGACTTCCAGGAGCGTCTGGTCTGCAGACTTGAGGTACAGGACAGGTGCCTAGGGGTGGAGGACCTCAGAGAGGTAAGATGGGGCGAGGTCATGATTTGAAAACAAATAGAAGTATCTTAAAATGAACTCTAAAATGTACTGGGAGCCAGTGAAGGGAAGCCAGAATTGGCGTTATGTGTTCCGCTCTTACGAGCTCCAGTTAAGAGGCGAGTGACAGCATTTTGGACCAACTGGAAACGCTTGAGGGAGGACCGGATGATTCTAAAATAAAGTACAATACAATAATCTAGCACAGATGTAACGAAGGTATGGTTTTACAGCTGCAAGGCTGTTTTTGAAAAATATTTCCGAATGTTATCTGCTAAGCTGCTGCTTGTTGTGAAGGAAGTTGTCAGCTGCCACCGCATAGCGCTGGTATACCACGTTCGCGCCCACAGGCCAAAAAAAAAAAAAACATCTGATCGACAGTTCGTATCTTGAAAACCTCTTAAGTTGTGTTACTCGCATCTCAAAGCACTTGAGATGCCTTGTTTCATGTTGCACAGGCACAGTTGGTCACACCGCTTTAGTGTGAAAAACTAAAGCGGTGTAGTGGATCAGTGTGTGGATAAATGATTGCTTTCGCACCAAATAAATGCGCACCATATATTTGGCAGTGTCAAATCCATGTCACCCCCCACATCCCCCAAAAAACAATACATCAATAAATTCAGTCACTTGCCCAGCCTAGTGTAGGATTGCTGTCGGATTGTGCTGCAGTAGCACGAGGCCACCTGACTGTTTATACGACCACGTCACTATGCAGCGATGGACATGAAACAGAGATGCCGTTCATATGACCTCATTTACACTATTCTGGCAAGCTGTTCGTCACCTCTTCTACCCTTCTGTCAACACTAGCATAACATTCAGTAAGACGAGTTGTCCCTTCATCTTCTTTTCTTCAAGAAGCACTCCCAAGGATTGCATTCACGGGCAATGCAGTATTTATTGTGACCTGAGCCTTTGGGAGATAAGAAATCCTGCTCTCTGCAGATGACCAACTGTGCCTGTGCAACATTAAACAAAACACAACATAACATGAATCTCTATGTCGGGTTGTATCATAGGCTGTTACCGGAGTAGCCAAACAAAACCCACACAAACTATAAATTACTATTAGCCCGAATATAAGACAGCCCTGATTATAAGACGACCCCCTCTTTTTCAAGACTCAAGTTTTGAAAAAAAGACTTTTTGAACACCAAATTGATTTTTATACAGAAAATAATTACAGTACATCTAA
Source organism: Hippocampus kuda (assembly GCA_901007745.1). Taxonomy (NCBI): domain Eukaryota; kingdom Metazoa; phylum Chordata; class Actinopteri; order Syngnathiformes; family Syngnathidae; genus Hippocampus; species Hippocampus kuda. The sequence continues at coordinate 18,440 of CAAKHF010022789.1, read as the reverse complement.
AACAAATGATTCTAACAATATATTTGAGAGAAAAAGCATGTTAATTTTCCTCATTCAAATCTTAATATCTGAACATTTAAATGTGTAAACTAAAGTGCAATCACATTCGTAAATGAATGGCTTCTGATTTTTGAAATTACACCATAACTTCTCCTCAGCTGCCGGTTAACCTGGCCGATCTTCGACCCACTTTTCTCCCGATTGTCGCTATGTTTCTCCATTTTCTGTTATCTCTTCTATTATTTTCTTCTCTTTTCTTTCTAACCGCTATTTTTTATTTTTCTTCTTTGTGCTACCGCTATTTTTATTTTTATTCTTCGTGACAAGAGTTCACTTTGGCCCGGGGAGTCAAGTTCAGCATTTGCTTCAATGATATCTGGCTCCATCTAGCGTCGTGAATGGGTATAATGTCTAGACCTCGAATATAAGATGACCCCACTTTTTATTTCTTATTTTCTTATTTCAGTGCAAAAAAACACCGTCTTATATTCGGGCCAATACGGTAATAGAACAAAATACAAAGTGCAAAGCAAAGTTATTTGCGATGAACAGCACAAGCAATGAAGTTATGTTAGTGTTTGCTCTTTGTGAAGTTGTTTTACAAGAACGCAAGGCCTGCTGCACGCTGCGTGACAAGTTTGAATCCACCTTGGACTGAAATGTAGCAAAAAAATGACAATTAGAAGAGGATGTGAATGAGAACTGTTGGCTTCAAATTCATCATTTGAATGTACCCGACGTGATACGTAATGCTTGCTGCATTTCGGCCACATTTTTGGTTTTTTCACCCATATGAAATTTTAAATATGGTCACCGGTAACTATTGTTGTAAAACACAATTTATATACAGTACTATATATTGTAGCGATGATAAAGCCACGCACCATCCACATTCGTGGGGCACAGAAGACGCACCTCTCAGTGTAGCCGCCAGGCAGAGGCGGGCGACGCGGCTGGAATCCCCAACAGCGTCCTCCTTTTTATATTTATTGCCACCCACCGCTTGCCACCAGCACCAATACGTCCATCCACCATGCTCAATCAAGCATGACTGTAAGTCCGACGCTTTAGCATCACTACAATATACTTCATAAACTGTATTTCATTGGCTTGGTGGTGGGCAAGTCTTGCTGGCTTCCAAGCCTGGAAATATACTTTTGGCTTGTGTGTAGAAAGCCCGTGTGAGTGGATGATGTTATAACACCGGTGTGCGCGGACTGCTGCGTTAAGTGCGGCATGAAAAATCAACAACTTTTCTGCTCATATTTCATATGAATTGGTGCTCGGTGTTACCAACCCAAATCACCCCATAACCCAAAAAGGTAGCAACCCACTTTTGGACCATGATCCACCAGTTGTGAATGACTGTACTGGAGTGCTGTTTGGTTTGCTCACGGTGAGTGCATTATTAGCACTACAATTAGCATTACGGTAAACTTGAAAATGTGCGCTGTACACATCAACCGTTTTTTAATATAATTTACTGACTAAAAGCTTGCGATTTTTCTAAATATTGGAGAAAGGCCAAAGGTATTGCAGTAACTACTGCTCGGTTATCAATACAGAGGAGCAGTTTTGAAAATAACTGTCAGAAGAGATAATTTATATCCCTCTGCTGTTGCTGATGGACAGTTCCGCTCGTTCTGGCAGTCCTACTGGATGTGAGAGGGTGAAATGTGTCTGAGTGATAGAAAGAATTTGGCCTGCGTTGTGACAAGTGACAAGATAGCTATCCAAATGTAACGGAAGGAAGCCTGACCAAACAATGGAAGTCAACAAAAAAAGCCTTTAAACGTTGGTGATGACTCTGCGGGAATTTTGATGTTCCGTGTTGTCTCAATTTTCCATGATTCATTTGGGTAAAGCACTCTGCAGGTATTTTGACTCTCCAGGGGTCATATTAGAATAACTTGAGGCTGCACTCAAACTGAGCAATTCATACCAGTCATGGGAAAAACTGACAGCAAGTCCCCCCATCACGAGTAGAATCATTGCAATGAGACCTCTCCTCCGAGTGGTGAGCAAACAGCTCCAGCAGTCTTAGGTCTGAAGGGTGCCTTCTCCAGACAGCCTGTTGCAGCCCCACGGATGTACAATAGCATTTACACGAGGGCTCATAGAAAAATGTTTTGCTCTTAGCCATTTTCTAGCCTTTCAGTTGTGGGTTTTGGCTCATTATCCTGTTGGAAGACCCGTGATCTGTGACTGAGACCCAGCTTTCTGACCCCAGGCAGCACATTTCTTTCCCGAATGTCGTGGGAATTCATTGCATCCTGCAAAGCGTCAAGATACCACATGCCGGATGTAACAAAGCAACCCCAGAATACATCCGAGCATTCTCCATGTTTCACGTTAGAGAAAGTGTTCTTTTCTTGGTATAATAATAATTATTATTATTATTATTTTGCGAATCAGTCACTGTTAGACGTAAAAATGTCACATGAGTTTTATCTTGATTTTGTTGAGGAGAATGTCGACAGTACTTGACTGTCACTGCTTAACCGCCATGGGGCGCTTCTTAATCACCTTAATGGGCAGCATTTTTGTAACAGCCCCATTGTTGAACGATAAATATCAACGCTGTCTACGACTGCACGGGTCAGGGAGCTGCGACGTGATGAGCGTCAACAACGAGGACCCCTGAAGAGTTGCGGAGAGGAATGAGAGCCAGTGTTTGAAGGCAAGGTGACGTGAGAGAGATGACGACAAGGGATTGGAAAATTGAACTCTTGTTTCTGTATCTGTGTCACTCGCCAATGGAGGAACGTTTGGCTATTAGAAAGCTACACTTGCTTGTTTACTGTCAAATTTAGCTTGTAGCAAACGTGAGCGATGCATGCTGTGATAATGACATCTATGACCCAACCCTGTGACCTCATCTGGTTAAAGGAGACTTCAAATCTCTTATTTCATCTACAATAGCTTCAAATGACCTAAGCAGCTACAGGGAATCAAACTGTACCGATGATGTGCAAGGTGGTATGGTACACTTTTATTGTCAATACGCAATATTTGAAACAGAGGATTTAATTGCACAGCACGTTTTATGTATGAAAAGTGCAATAATAAATTTGATTGACCTAAATGTCATTTTCAAGGGCTCACTGTCACAAAAATGTGACGTAAAACAATAACAATAACACAGAGGTTTGACATTGTGAACTGTGAAGGGAGCAATGGTGTATTTTGAACGGAAAATAACATTTTATTTGTTTTTTTATGTGATTGAGTCAGTGTTATTCTTTTGTTTTGCGTACAGCGCTTTGGTACAGCCATGGTTGTGGTGAAAGTGCTATGCAAAAAATGAGTTTGGGTCAATGATTCAATTCCTGTTCCGAAAGATTTTCAATTCCGGTCCTTCTTTGTTTTTTAATTTCATGAACTTCTTACTGTTTGTGAACTTTACTACACGTTACTCAAAGCTATTTTTAACAGGCATAATAATATCAAACCTTATAAACTTGAATGTTTGAGCTTCGTAGGCGACCTTCGAGGCAGCGCGGGAATGTAGAAGACGATCCATGTGTACATGTTTTATCATATTTGAAGTGTAACCTCTTTTGATATTGTTTCATGAAATGTGTTGCACTTAGCACTGTCCACCCCTTTTTTTAAATATATATTTACTTTTCACGAAGTTTGGTGAGACTGTACAAAATGGCCACCCCCTGAGATTGATAAAAACGGATAAATTTGGCTGCTTCACTCCTATTCCACAAACACAATATTAATCAGAATGTCGTGTTTAGGCTAGTGGAGCCGCAGGAAACAGATTACTATCAAGAAAATTTTTGGGTTGACATCCCCTTGAAGATGGCCTCATAGATGTTACCTATAATTTTCTTTGTAATCTCCTGAGACAAGGCTCTTCTTTTTCTGTGGTCCATGTTCAGTGTGGTCAACACCGTGTCACCAAACCACATAGTGACTACTTTTCACCCTTTGAAGACGAGTTTGAAAACACCTCAAATAGTAATCAGATGACACACCTTTGTCTATATGATCAAATTATTTTCTTTTTTGAGTTGTACCCTCAGGTTTCGCAAGGCCCATATCATTACTTTTTCTTTTAAAATTATTCTATTGAACCACAAAAGCAGGGTCTGATTTTCATTGGTTTTCAGTAGTTTATTGGTAATTACTTTTGTCAGTTTCAAGTTATTTCAGTGAGCATTGTGCGATTTTTCATCACTAACAGAGGTGGACAAACAATTCTATGTACTTTTTTTTTGTCACTCTCACGCTTATTCTATCAATTCAGACTGTTGGGGGAAGCATTTAATTTTTTCCAAACTCAAGACTTTGTTGGCAAACTCTTGATTTAAAAACCAAACGTTTGTAAAAGATTCAAGCTATTAATGAACTTTTCTACAGCTCCTCAAGATGTCTTTCAAGACACAGCAGACAGGATATGCCGCTTCCAGCTGAATCATAGCTGGGGGTGTGTAGACCGCTGGAATGCCCTTTTATGGCATAGAAGGGCTTTTTAAAACAGGAAATGATGTCATGAGTAAGTGAGGAGGAGTATTTCTTGAAGTCACTGACCGACCAGCAGAGAGAGGCCCTTAAACTGTTCACTTGTTTCATTGCAAATCAAGCACTGTAGAAAGAGCGTCAGTTGAAATAAATGATTGCAAACTGTCTATTTTTTTTTTACATTTAGGGAGAAGAAGAAAGCCAGAATTCATCAACTGACAGTGCTGCCAGTACAGATTACAGGTACTGGCCTCTTTCACTCTCTTCACTCATAACCTTATAATCAATAAAATTAGAGAAACTGAAATTTGCAAAATGAAATTGGGAATCAGAGGAGTGAAATACTCTCACTAGATGTAAGAAAAGATCGTCGTTTCCTTCGTTGAGAAGAGAAAAATAGAAAATGAAGTGGGAAGTGATTCAGAGAGAGCAGGATGTGAGGCTGTCAGGGCGTCTGTGTTGTGACATTCAATCCATGTGACCTCTGATAGCAACCCCCTACCACAATGTTCTCTCGCATTGCTGTCACTATGCTGATGCTAACATACAACTTCCGGATTATTTTTCAAAGAAACCTGCTTATTCGGTGTCTCTTAATCATTTCCTTTCAAATTGCCCTTCAGCACAATGCCCTTGAACATCAGTCATGCCAGAATTGCTGATAAACAAAGTCAATCATACTTGGTTTTCTCAATCTTAAATGTAAATAAAATATGAAAGCTAAATTGTAAGTAATCTTTATTGCAGTGCAAACAATTCCCAATTTGGTGAATGTGAATACAATATATGTTTGTAACACTTGCCATGTTTAAATGGTTCAGTATATGCGTCTGTGGACGAAACTCTCAACTACAGGACCTCGTGTTCCGGTCCCTAAGTCATCTGACAAAAGTTCCTCTTTTTAAACCCAGCTTGATGCGCTTGTAAAGTGAGTTTTAATCGGAACATGTTTTTCTGACGAATGAAAGCTACAGTTGACGTTAAGATATTGTTTTTGTTTGGAATAATAAACAAATAAAAGTTTGTAATTGCTTCAATTTGCAACAGTTCCCTCCCGTGAGCCTTTTGTCCACTGAACTGAACTCTATTGCTTGCTAGAACTGGCATTTCCGTTGAGCTCCTCTGTAGCTCTAGGATACATGAACAGTGTTGGGACACTCATCTGACTGTCCACGAATGAATATATTAACTCTTTCATTCCACAAGACGTACTTGTACGTCTTTTTAAAATTAGGCCCCGCCTACCAAGGACGTACTCGTACGGCTTAAGTCTTTTTTTTTTTTTTGCGTCATAGAGAGAAGTAGGGTCTGATGCAATCTGTGAATGAAAATAAGCCGTTTGCATTGTAAATCATGTAAAAAAGCGACCAGTAGGTGGCAGTGGTGCCTCACATGATTGAAATGCATGCTTTTACAAAAAGCTCTTTTTCTCAGTTTTTTGCCCAGGAATCGCTATTTCGATGAAACTTAGCCATTTTATAATGCCGATTGCTGAAGAATGGAAAAAGAAACAATTTTTTTTCTGCTGAAAGAACAGAGTCCAAACCTTATTTTGTTGGCTCCATGTGTATATAGCATTAGAACCAAATATTCTGTGGGCCTTGCAAGATCAGTCAAAATCCAGTAAAACGCTGGGATTGAGAGGGGTTGCTCCAGTAAAAATGGCTGGGATTGAAGGAGTTAAATATTATGTAATAGTAATAGTATGAGTACACATCAAAGATCATTCTGCTACTCCAAATGTGAATATACTGTAGATGTTTCATTGTGGTGGATCACGCTGGAACAAATGTTAAAGTGAGAAAGGAATCTATTCACATTTGCCAAATTTTCCGCACTATAAGGCGCTTCGGATTATAAGGCGCACCTTCAATGAATGGCCTATTTTACTGTTTTCATATGTAGTGCGCAGCGCATTATAAGGCACATAGAATAGAAGTTACAGTAGTGGCCGAGGTTGCATTATGCATCCACTAGATGGAGCTATGCTAAATAATACAATACAATACTATACAGCTTTATTAATATACTGCTTTCACAACCGCTGCAGCTGTAACAAAGCACATTACAGAACATTTGAAATACTACGTCCAGAAAATCAGAATTATTGATCCATATGGAAGCTGCATTGGCTTATAAGGCGCACTGGCTTTTACGAAAATTGAATGCTTTTAGGTGCGGAAATTACGATAATTGTAACTGCAAGATATGTTATATTATTTTGTATAATGGTATTATTTGTTCTTAAACACAATACATTGAAAATTGGAATGTCATTTAAGGTTTTCAAAATGGCAAGTCCAAATTTCTTTTAATAATTCCGCTTTCTTTGTTTGAATTTTTGTTTTCCTGTAGGTGTGAGTTGGGTGGCCGTGAAGAACCGACATCATGGTGGCCTTGTCATTAAAGATCGGTGTGGGCAATGTGGTCAAGACCATGCAGTTTGAGCCCTCCACCATGGTGTACGATGCCTGCCGCATCATCAGGGAGAGAGTTACGGAGGCGCAACTTGGACAGCGTAAGTTTTCCGCCTCTTTGCGTTTGCCCACACACGGACACACGCTCACACATATTCACACAGGGGCAGTGATTACAGAGAACCCACGAATAGTGATGACCAGTCTGCAGTTGGCTTGCAGGCCTTTACATATACTTCGCCCCAATTTCATCAATGTGAAAAACATCAATTGCCAATGTGCAAGAATGTGAAGTCAATTTTTTTTTTCCCTTCAATTCCAAGATCACAATCAATGGGAAGCCACACCCTACAGCGGACACAATTAGCAGTCTCCAATGTTTGTGATCTTTTTGTTGATAAACCGCAATTAGTTTCTTGCCCTTGTTATTATAGGGCATTTATGTGTATTTTTGACCCTTTATTTCATTATTGCCCATAGAAGGAAGTTACTATGGCAAGTATTTTTAGCATGACTATGTTATCTGTTGACATTGCATTGAAAGCTGGCACATGCCAGAGTATGTCCCGTTCAATATTACAATAACAGGACACAGACCTATATTTGGGGCTTTGACTCCAGATAATTTACTTGAATACTCCATTTACTTATTTAATGTGACCATGAGAGTAACATTTCCCATACGTGAAATGCTCAACTAGTACAGTGGACCTCTGCACACTTCAGGTTCGGCCCCCGCGGTTCTAAATATCCGCAGAGTTTTGCTCATTATTTCTTAAATGTATAAAAAAAAAAATTGGGAGGTAACCCTGTTTTTAATCTTCCCTTATGATTTGTTGTTGTTGTTTTTTTGTTTTTTCCGAATGCATTTATCAACTATGCATGGATTTTCGCGATTGGTGGGCCGCTCCCTGTAGACCGCAAATATAGGAGGTCCACTGTACCTACCTGTAAAGAAACAAAATTAGGCGAGCAGATCAGGCCTTTTGGTGCTTCATTACAAACTTGGCAGAAAAGCATTTGACAGTTTTGTTTATTAGTTCGTATCAGCTGTCACCGCATGACAACTACAGTACTCTTCCTGGAGTCCCTTTTTTAATTCGCACACATAACAAAATTACATTCTAGTAATTCTACAACACAAACGTACAGATTGTGGTCCACGTAGTACATATTGTCATCAGAATGAAATATCACCATGCTCCTGGTCGTCAACTATGACTTAGAGAGCATAGGCTTGATCAGCAGTTTCTTCAAATTGGCTCTCGTAGAAGCTTCTGTAACAGCAAGCGACAGATTATTTCGAATAGTTATAGCTCTAAACAACACAGATCTACAAACTGCATCAGTCTTGGGTCTGAGATGGGCCATATGACCTTGAATGGCTTTTATGGGGGAATACCTGTGCTGCTCTCTCACATAATGTGAAAGAGCATGAAATCCAGAATGTTGTTTACCGTAGCATACATTTCTAAAACCAAAAAAACAACAACAAAAAAACCCACACACTTAAGTCTGTCTTCTATTCTGAGACACAACAGGCGCGGGTGAAGAACATCTGAATCCGCGTCCAGTGCCACTGTTGACAGCTTTGTTCTGTTGCAGTCTGTTGTTTAATCAGATGGGTTTGGGGGGGATGGGGGGGTTCGGTCCCGGCACACACCGCAGAACAATAGTCCAGGTGGGATAACAGCAAAAGCTCAACCCCCAGGACTCGAGAAGCTGGTTAAATGTTGTCATGAACCACAATTAGCCTCTCGGTTCAAAGATGTATCAGCTGGTGTACACACTGTGCTATTTATTGTTACATAAACAGCAGGGCTCACCATTGCATGACCTCACAGGCTTCTTGTTTTACAGTGAGAAATCCAAATACTGACATATTTGAATTTGCTTTCTTGAACTGTTGATCCTACATGGAGCACTTGTTTCGATCATCCACATACAATTCACAGACATTAAGGGGAGTAAATTCAAACAAAGAAACACCGTTGAAGCAATTAATCAGCGTTGTTGTTTTTTTGTTTTGTTTTTTTACAGCCAATGACTATGGACTATTTCTCTCTGATGAAGACCCCAAAAAAGGCATTTGGCTCGAGGCAGGAAAAGCCCTAGACTACTACATGTTAAGGAATGGGGTGAGTCACTCCTAAAAAGGAAGACAGACAGCGCAAACTTCATTGGTCTACTTTATGGGCACTCAAAAAATTATAGGGACATTTTCAGCTAAATGGACAGTTATCTCAAATAAACATCAATCACTGGATCTTTATTTTAGGAAGGCTTAGCAATATGTTTTAATTGAATTAAAAAAAATGTTTGGACGTGATGGCTCAAACACGACAATAAAAATAAAACTAGTTACACATTTGATAAAATGTTCATGATCAACTCGAGGGGAAATGAATGATCACTTCATTAATTAATTGCTACAGTGGTGTCTTGAGATAGGAGTGACTTGACTGAGAGGTTTTTTGAGATGCAAGTTGTCACTCGGCCAATTTTTCGCTTCGACTTGCGAGTGAGATACGAGCACTGTATGGTGGCAATAAATTCAATTCCGATCACTTCACAATACAGAGCAATTTGGCAAATAATGAATAATTAAGAACAGAAAGAGGTTTCAGCCTGTTGAATGCCACTCCCAATTTAAATTCTATTCAAAACTAAACATAAATTGAAGAGAATTCCATCTTATTTAAAACACCCAAACAACCTTGCCTTAAGCTCGTCACTGCTAGCTTAATGCTACACTGCAATGAAAAATGCCATTGGTTGGTATTGGCAGTTGTACTTTTGCAACTCTTTAAGCAATGGATATTTGAACATATTTGGTGGAACCAAATAACTAATATTACAGCAACTTTCTGAGTCACGGTAGTAATAGAACAAGTCTATTCTTGTTTGCCTCTTTGACTGTATTATTACAGTACTGCCTCCCGGAGGCCAAGATGGGCACATCACGTGTCAAACCATAATGAGAGTAATGCAAAAATATTTTAAATATGTCTATTCTATCACTCCATGTTTTGATAAGACTGGCTGGAGGGCTCAGCTGGTCGCACTCCTGACTTCGGACACCAATGTCTGGGGATCAAATCCCGGTCAGGGCGGACAGTTGGGTCCCTCCGCAAGACCCGTAATGGACGTGTGTTGCGTCAGGAAGGGCATCCGGCATAAAAACTGTGCCAAATGTATCATGCGAGGAACTCAGTATTGAGACAGACCCCTGACTAAAAGGGGCTAAGACGAAAGTAAAATGACTCTTCCATATTTTGATAAAGTCCGATCTGATAGAAGGGTAATTTTCCTTCTTAAAAAACAAAAACAAATATTTGGTGGGTGAAATATCTTTATTGTATTTCACTTCATTTCAGTGAGGAAAGATGATTTATGATCCAACTGTTTTGAGTTACAAGCGTGCGCATGAAAAAATACGAATAAATAACAACTCTGTAGCGATAGAAAAGTCTTAATACAGTAGTCTTTTGAAATTGCCCTGCTGTCTCTAATCTAGATATACTGTATAACAAAAAAGGCAAACACCATTGACACTCAGTTCGGGTTTTGTAGCCCTGAAATCTGGTCGATTTTACTTGAGCTTTTCACTTGTTCTGAATTTGAGAATCTGTTAAATATTGCTACTTTTGAAGTAAATTGTAGTCACTAGGGTCAGAAGTGTTCACATCCATTGTAACATTATTTTGTCTCTCAGGACACTCTGGAGTACAAAAAGAAACAGAGGCCTCTGAAAATTCGTATGCTGGATGGCACTGTAAAGACTGTCATGGTGGATGATTCCAAGATTGTCAGCGACATGCTCATGACCATCTGTGCCAGAATAGGTCAAATGTCTTACACAATTCACACTTGAAATAACAGCTTCGATTTCTGAAAATTCTGATTAAGCGGTAACTTTTGTGATTTTAGGCATTACAAATTATGACGAGTACTCCCTGGTGCGAGACATTGGTGAGGAGAAGAAGGAGGAGATCACAGGCACTCTTAAAAGAGACAAAACACTGCTCCGAGATGACAAGAAGATGGAGAAATTAAAGCAGAAGCTCCATACAGATGATGAATGTATGACATTGATGTGCTT
>CAAKHF010022785.1:0-14963 GCA_901007745.1 Hippocampus kuda | reverse complement strand
TTGCCAGTCACTTGCAGGGCACATATGTATATGTGTGTGTATATATATATATATATATATATATATATATATATATATATATATATATATATATATATATCTGGATATAACGTGAATACACTCACACTGGCTTAATCTTGTCAGTGTGCAAATATGAACGTTCTTGCAATTCAGATCCAAAAGCCTGCATCGGGGCTCCAATTAATTAAAGGCTACACTACTGGATGGTGGGTGGGTGCGTAATAGTGTAAAACATCATCAAATGAATTGAGGATATAGACTATATCTTATGGTGACCAAAGTGTAGTTGGTTTGTTTTATAGCATTTTATGGCGTGGCTCCATTGGACTTATTAATAATATATCTTATATTCTAAATTCCTTTTTTTTTCATAACTCGTGTTACCTATTTTACCCACCCCTCTAAGGTGCCACTTAATTGCGTTATGTCAGTGACGCCTTCATAATGTGGATCATATTATATCGAAAATATACGAAATTTCATAAAACAGGTGAGAATTGACGGGGTTTCCTCCTCGCCCACCGATAGTATTATATTATTTTTCATCTCTGCCGCTTGGTCTGTTAGATACGTGGAAAATGTCACTGTAGTTCTCTTGTCCTTAATTAAGTCCCACTGGAAGTAAACAAAGGTGCTGCATGGCCCAATTCCCGTGGAAGAGACAAATGAATGTAAGGTAATTACAACAAATAATCAAGGTAGCGTTATTAAATAAACTGTTCGAATAAAATTAAAATGTAAAAATGGAAGCTTTTTAATGTGTGTGCATGAGAGTGGCAATATAATTAGTATGTGATACAGCAGTGTCTTCTTTCGAAATATTTCATTGAAATATTTTCATTGACCCCGCCCACTCCACGTGCATACACACACACACACACACGCACGCACGCACACACACACACACACACACACACACACACACACACTAGAGCAACTAAACACTTGACTGGAACATCGGATGAATTATTTTTATTGTAATAGTAATGATAATGCAGCCTAGTGGAAATTTAGGAAGGAATCTCGTGTAGTATCTTATTTAGTAATGTTTACATTTTAACAACGTACAAGTTATTATTTTTCGAAAATAAACAGTGAACGTGACGAAACAAACGACTGGCCAGCCAAACAGCGACACGGTGACTGAAAATGATGTGAACAAGTTGATAGTGTAAAGTGAAGCAGTGTTGGCAGACTTGGGAGGATTTAAGGCAAGGAAGACACTTTGTTGAGCAATAGGAATGAATGGCGAGGGAGAGTGAGTGAGAGGTAGACAGAGAGGAGAGGGAAAGCGAGCGAGAGAGAGGGAGAGAGATGGGGAACTCCTCCTACCAAATTATTCAGGTTGGGCAGGCTTTGCTCTCTTCACAAATAGGACACGGTTCTCAAATACAGGCAGTTCCAATCTGACCTCCAAATACCAAATAGCCCTGACTGAGAACTTTGGAAGTGGGGAAAAAAAGAACAGAAACAAACCGAAGCTTGTGTTATTATTTTTGGCCACTCTGCAGCCACCCCCCTCTTTCCCCTCACCTCGTTGGACTATATATGTATATTTTTAATCTGGATGAGAGACATTCTGGAACGAAAGAACACGCTGGTGCACGACCAACAATCCTCGTCGTCCCACCCATGCTGCCGCTGTTGTAGTTTTCCCCCCAGTTTTTTTTTTTCTTCTGTGCTTCCAGTTGCCTTTGCACGCAGCGGGCCGGGAGGTGATCCGACTGTTTGCATTTTGGATGCGCTGAGCCGAGCCAGCAGCACACCGATCGGCGTCCACGGTATATGGAAGTGGTGGGCTGCAAGGCAGAAGCAGCCGCTCGCACGTTGCGCCCAGGACCGGGAGCCATGCTTTTCCACGGAATCTCCGGGGATCACATCCAAGGGATCATGGAGGAGATGGAGAGAAGGTCCAAGTCGGAGTCTCGTCTGGCCAAAACCATGCAGATCAACGGCAGAGAGACGGTGAGGCCAGGATTTTAAATTCAATTGGAAGGAAACACACAGATAGCCTATTTCTGAAGGGGTTGACGGCTGGGATATACCATTCCAATTCAAAATCTTTTCCCCAAAGATAATAATGGAGCAATTTTAATTTCTAACCATGACAAATAATTGGGTGTTTTAACAGTCTCAAACAACTAGAAGCATCACGTGTAGCTCTAACCAAAAATATTTTCATCATAACGTGACACAATTAACAAGTTGTAATAGTAGTTTTTTTTTTTCATTGACCAAGCACAACATGACGGATCTATTGCTCACAATTGGGATACAGTACAGTAGGCCTACACATGGTTGCTGTTGTAGACATGGCATCATTTCTAGATAAATAAACAAATAAATAAAAATAAATTAGCCTTTATATTAAAGTGGTAAACGGTGCACATAAAAGTAAAATGTGCGCATGACTTTAGGCGAATCATGGCAGATTTTTGTGCACAACAAAAAATATTTAGTTTGGACTCAAATGTGCAGGATTATTTTGCCTGCGGTGTATCACCAAGGCCAGACCACCTGGCATATAAAAACATTTCGAAAATATCTAACAAAAAATGATAGAATAATACGACTTACGTGTAAAAGTATATCACTGCGTGTCCATGTTATTGCCAATATGGCAAAAGGGGATTTTTTTTTTTCCAGACTGTGTATTGAAGGGGTTCATTGTTATGTCCAGACCATGCCCTCTATGAGCCCGGAGAAACCCGCCCTGTGCGCCGGCTGCGGGGGCAAGATCTCGGACAGATACTACCTCCTGGCCGTGGACAAGCAGTGGCACCTGCGGTGCCTCAAATGCTGTGAATGTAAACTTGCGTTGGAGTCGGAGCTAACGTGTTTCGCAAAGGATGGCAGCATCTACTGCAAAGAGGATTACTACAGGTAAGGGGTACACGAACGAAGTCTTGTCCGAATGTTGGCAAAAATCGCTTTATTCAGATTTCAACAATCAAAGACAAATTGGATAATAATTTTGAGGTAAGATTATTATTTTACCAGGCTGCTGCTTTTCGTTTAGGATGACTATATCGGGCCTGCATATGCTTTTAATCTTATTGTTGTGTTAATGTATATGCTTTACTGCATGCAAATGATTATTTGTTAGTGCAACCTTTACCAACATATAAAATAATAAATGGGTGGAAAACAAATATATTGGTGGTAGTAACAGTCAAATATGTGTGCTTGCAAGACATTATCAGTGTCAAAAATACAGTAAATATATGAGTCACTTTCAATGGAAATGTATATTCTCTGCCTTCAAAGCACCATCTTTTTTAGCTGAATGTCAGGGAGAGAGTAGTGGTGGAACGGTGTTAGGAGGGAGAAAAGAAGCTCACCTTTTATACGGAGAAACAATAGTGAATATTATGGATAGCTCTACATTTGTGACATCAAGTTAAATTCACGTCCAACGCCGGTTTTTAAAAAGTGTTACACGTAAACCCATGCTAATGTCCAGGGGGGCCTGAATTCATGCTACAATTGGTATTACGATTAAAATCACTCAAAAGTCTCTGCCTCGGTTTTTAACAACAACCTCATATGGAGACATGGCGTATTGTTTCCGAACATCCAAAAGACAATGTTTGTGTGTGTTTGTGCTCCCCGGGAGTGTGTTTTTGACGATGCGTCTGTTCCAGAAGGTTCTCGGTGCAAAGGTGCGCGCGCTGCCACCTGGGCATTTCCGCCTCGGAGATGGTGATGCGCGCGCGAGATTCCGTGTACCACCTGAGCTGCTTCACGTGCACCTCGTGCAACAAGACCCTCACCACTGGCGACCACTTCGGCATGAAGGACAGCCTCGTCTACTGCCGCCTCCACTTCGAGAGCTTGGTGCAGGGCGCCGACTACCACCCCCAGCTCAACTTCGCCGAGTTGGCGGCCAAGGGCGGCGGCCTGGGCCTGCCCTACTTCAACGGCACCGGCACTGCTCAGAAGGGCCGGCCGAGGAAAAGGAAGAGCCCTGCCATGGGCTTGGATTTACCGAGTTACAACACAGGTGAGACCCCCACCCCGCCCCCCTCACACTCGTAACACACAATAAAGTAAAACTATATATATATATATATATATATATATATATATATATATTTTTTTTTTTTCAAAACCAACCTTCCCAACATAGCTTCGTAGAAGTTTCCACATTCCCAATTTTATCAAACACAACACGAGAAAACCTTTCCCAAGTCTCACTCGTAGAAAACAAGAAAAGTTAATTAGATCAATGTTTCACAACATTTATTACACATGGAATACTTTACAAAGAGCTACTTTTTTTCCGGAAGATTACATCCACAAACAAATCTCACAAAAAGTGGAAACAGAGGTTAATTGCCATCTAGTGGAAGGGCACTTAACTGTTCTGAATGTCAATATACGTCACTGTCTTAGGTTGATGAACAAATATATATTATTGTAGTTAATAAATAGTTTTCAGACCAATTAAGTGAAATTGCACAATTTCATGTGACAAGCATGATGAGCTTTCATAGCTCATATATGAAAAATAATAATAATAATTTGAGTGCAAAAACAACTGCCAACCTGTATGGAGTCAAAGCACATTTTTACATGAAAATTAATCCATCTATACACCACCGCCCCAAATAAGTCACAATTAATTGATGTACGTGTAGTCTCGTGGAAGAGCAGTTCATTCCCCTGCCTGTCACTCCATGACACGAGCATAAATCGATAAATTATTTGGAGTAAATGGTTTCGGACCAATTACGCGGGATTGCACAATTTCAAGCAATTGATAATATCTCACTACATAAGAAAAATAAGGGAAAAAAACAATTAGCAACACAAAGGTTTTTACATTAATGATTTTTCCAAAAACAACACGAAGAAAACATTAGCAAAATCTAATTTGTGGAAAAAATTATTCTAATAGATCAGTGTTCGCCCCCCCCCCCGCCCGTCCTTTTTTTTGTGAGTCGAGGAACACATTTGAATTAGCATAAAATCACTTGGAACACGAACAAAACAAAGGTTTCACAAAAAGCGGGCACACAGGTAAATTGTCATCTTATGGAAGAGCATTTAATTGCTCTGCGTGTCCCTATATGTTGCTAAAACGGATAAAAAAACAAAGATTAATGTGTGGGAAGAATTCTTTTTTGGTCTAAATTGGTATGCATGTACAGTATATCAATGTATCTATCAGTTTTTGCTACCTCTTTTTGGGCCAAAGTACATATTTTCCATTACAAAAAGATCTCATCTCCACGTAACCAAATATAATTTCTATCGAGTGGAAGAGAATTTAATTGTTATGTCCGTCACTATACACCGCTGTCATAGATAGATAAACAAAGATTTGTTATTTGTGGAGATGAAATAATTTTCGGACGAATAAGTGAAAATTGCACAATTTGCTGCGACACGCTTGATGAGCTCACACGGCACAGTGGTTGACAATGACTGAATGAAATGAATTTAAATGCCGGTTTATGTAAGGGGTTGCATGTCTGGATGAAATAAATCTGCCCTGAAGGTAACCGATGGCCTTAGTCACCAAATAATTAATTTACCGTCATCCGTTTATTTTCACATCAATCACACGTGTAAACAGTCACCGCGTTTGTTTGGCCAAATTAAATACAAAAATATACGTTTTGCACATTATTTGTCTGTTGTCAGTCAGTAACTATTTGACTGAAAAGGATTTTGAATTACAAAAAAAAAAAAGGAACAAAAAAAAAAAAACAAACCCTCTTGTACGTGCTCCGAGTCGCCGGACCCCGCAGCGTCCCAATTTTTCGTGTCTCTTTGCGAATTAGTGCGCGCTTGATAAGCGAGTCATTGTGCGGCCGAGTTGTGTTCCCGATGAGTGGGGGGAGGAAGAAGGGTAATCTGCGCGTTAATTGTTCTCCGTTAATTGGAAGCGACGTTGGAATGCCGGCCGGGCCTCCAGCGCTGCGGCCAGGCCCAGGCCGTCGTTCTCAGGCCACTGCATGCCGCTCTATGCATCAACTGGATACCACAAACAAGATTCTCTTTCTTTTATTCCTTAATGCAAATGAGAGCTTTTCTCATGGAACCCGAGGATGAGATTGATTTTAAAAGTTGAAAAAAAAATGCATGCGTACTTACATTATACAGAATCAAGCACAAATAATTTGGGGTATCTATAATACAGTCTTCATTTTCCTGATTTCTGTCCTTATCTGCGGCATGAATCGTTTCAAAACGATTATCAAAGCTGTGACTAACGATGAATAATCAAACGGGATTGTTAAATGTGAACAAAAATAGGAGACGATTAAATCAGTTTGAACGTGTACAAACCTTTGACACCCTTTTCATTGTAGTCTCCCCAAAATGTTCCTGTTAATATCCGTCACTCTGCGCACATCTGAAACCTCATCTTTGCTACAAATAGGATCCGATTCCGCTGTTGTTTTGATGTTATTTGTCTCAAGTGAGCCTTTTCTAGCTTTGTTTTGAACACGCCGAGCTCGCTGAGTGAGTCTACTGAGTATTGTTATTCCACACCTCTCCATTAGGTTAGGTTAGGTCTTCTTTGGATACAGAGACCCCTAGTGGGTAACTGTTGTAAAACAATGTGTGACACAGATGCCAATAATCTGCTTTTTATTAGTGTGAATCGGTGCCAGGCTGAGCTGTTGTGACAGCCGAAATAACGTGAACCATCACATTCTGCCAAGTATGATTGCACATGTTGTCCTTTTTTTATTTTGAGGCTCAAGTTCACAGTCAAACAGCGTACTATTTAAAAAAAAAGTTATATTTTACAAGCATCAGGACAGCAATGTAACCTTCAGTGATTCCCGGTGTAATGTATTCATGTTGAATTTATGTGGCAAACCATTATAAGTTGTTGTCACAGTTGGTATTAATAATGCGCTGGAGACGTGTGTTGTTGTTTGGAATGGTGTGCCACAGTCAGCTTACCACTCATTATGCATTCAATACATTACAGTGTTGTAGAAAAGTTCATTTACTGAAGTAGTTCTGTTCAAATATTGACATTTGATGCAAAACACATCATTTGACATAATTTGAAATGTGAATATGTCGACAAGGCTCGACGGTAGATATATTTATCAAAATTCCAAAAGTATATTGCAACAGATGTCGATTTTTATAACCAATTTCAGAAAGACACTGATGTAATGTAGCCTTTTTTCACCCCCAGGGAAAAAAACCCACATTAATAGGAATAGGGCTAATATTATATTACACATCTCATTAAGATGTGAGATAGGTTGAGCAATGTTTTTAGATTGATGATACGAAATTATGTTAAGACAGATTCTTACAAAAATGGCAAATGTATTTTTCAGGAGCTAAATTCCTATCTATCTATCTATCTATCTATCTATCTATCTATCTATCTATCTATCTATCTATCTATCTATCTATCTATCTGTCTGTCTGTCTGTCTGTCTGTCTGTCTGTCTATCTGTCTGTCTGTCTGTCTGTCTGTCTGTCTGTCTGTCTGTCTGTCTGTCTGTCTGTCTGTCTGTCTGTCTGTCTGTCTGTCTGTCTGTCTATGTGCGTGTGTGTGTGTGTGTGTGTATGTGTGTGTCATATTCTTGTTTTTTGAGATGGTGAATTTGGGGGTTTTGTCAGCCGTATGTCTTATCATCAAAATTTAAAAAAAAACCCTCAAAAATCAAATAAATCACTGCGTGCAGTGAATCTCAATAATGATATGTTATTTTAACGATTTGTAAGTAACCACAATTAAGTTTTCCACAAGATCTGTCTGAGCCACATGAATGCCGAGCCACACAAACATGTTGACTATTGGATTTCACCACTGCTGCCGGTTGACGTCGCTCCGCCGTGTGCTCGCAGGCTGCAACGAGAACGACGCAGACCACTTGGACCGGGACCAGCAGGCCTACGCGCCGACGCAGAAGACCAAGCGCATGCGGACCTCCTTCAAGCACCACCAGCTGCGGACAATGAAATCCTACTTTGCCATCAACCACAACCCGGATGCTAAAGACCTCAAGCAGCTGGCCCAGAAGACGGGCCTGACCAAAAGAGTTCTGCAGGTAAGCACGGATCCGTTTACCTTCCTCATATGATCAGTCCCCGAGTGTTCCTGCATCCAGCCCCCCACCCCCCTCTCCTGCCATTTCACCCAAGAACTCATATTTATTGTTTCTTTTGTTTATTTCATTGAGCCATGATGGATGTAATCATTAGCTGGGTGTTTGGGATGTAATTTGCTGTTTTTGGAGGTAGCAAGGAATTGATTAGTGTTTGATTTCAAAGAAGAGTGCACATGTTCTTTCAATTTCCAACGGATGATCATTCCCCTTTTCATTTCTGTGCTGAGATGAGGAGCGGACATAGTTGTATGGCGCCCTTAACTCCCCAAATCTTGTTTCAATTCATTTTGATCTTCAGCTGTAGTTGTGTGCTGTATTTCTTGAAAGCAGTCGTACAACAACACAAAGAGTAAAAGCCGCCCTGGCGTTGGTTTGCAGGTTTGGTTCCAAAACGCGAGAGCCAAATTCAGAAGGAACGTTTTACGACAGGAGAATGGAGGTGTTGATAAGGCTGATGGCACCTCACTCCCTCCGCCCTCGTCCGACAGTGGGGCCCTGACCCCCCCCTCCAGCGCGGCCACACTAACAGACCTGACAAACCCCTCGATTACCGTAGTGACGTCCGTCACCTCTAGTTTGGACAGCCACGATTCGGGGAGCCCTTCACAAACTACCTTGACGAACCTTTTCTAAGCTAGCAGACTGTTTTTTTTCCTTTTGCTTTATGAACGTTATTTTCTCTAATTGAGTTTTTTTTTTCTTTCTCACGTTTTTTTTTTTTTTTTTAAATTGGCCTTTAAATCAAGCAGCGATGGCTCCTTTGAAGAGTGTGCAAGAGCAAGAAGAGCAGTGGCCGCATTGAACTTTTGTAGAACAAACAAATGTGTAGCATTTGACAACCTCATGGCAGTGACGGACTTTGGGAAAGGTCTTTCAGAGAATCATCGGGGAAAACAATAACTAAAAGCCTGCAACTTAGTTAAAACCTCATTTGTACATTTGTATTGAATGATTACAAAATTGAGCCCTTTTTAATTACTGGTGAATTGGTGAACTTTGCCCTCCGAAACATGTAATTGTTTGCTTCCCATTTCAGTTTTTGTTTGTGTTTTGAAATCATTTGGGAAGCAAAACTTGTCGAATGTTCTGTATATGGGTCCAAATCCAGAAAACAGTCTTTGAATCCTCTTCTTGAATGTTTCCCATCTGTATGGCAATTGAATCCGATATCAAGATAGAACCCCCAACATATTTTATGACTTGTTTCACACATTTATTGTGCTAATAGATCAGTGGTAACAATCACGCAATCGTAGCGCAAGCAAACGTTTCGTCGTTCGACAACAAATTTGGATCGGAGAGCAGTTGATGGGCATTGTCGGAGTCCGCTGTCATTTCTTGTTGGCCTGCTGGATGAATTGCAGTAAAATTGAACCCAGTAAACACATCCGCACATTGAGTCAATTGCACAAAGCTCCCCCCTCCCCCACCAGTAAAAAGTGCATTATTGTTTTATCATGTTGCTCAGGGTGATTTTTTTTTAATGGAAAAGGGAGTGTAGTATAACGATGAAGACTGCATTTGTAGAACTGGCATTGAGAAAAAAAAAGACCTCAGATAGGTGAAGTTCAGTGTAGGTGGAATCACATTTTCTCCTGACATTGACTTTCTGGAAAAACACTTGCCACTGATCAGACCAAAAACAACAAAAAACAAAACAAAACAAAAAAAACAAAAAGAAAAAAAACCCGAAACATGTTTCTTCTGGCTGAAAGGTAGTGAGAGAGAGAGAGGAGCAGAAGACACATTTCCATTGTGTGCATCCTAATTTGTTCTCTTGTAGAACAAAATGGTACTCCGAGTCTACTTGATGAAGTAGATGCCTAACTCAGTTCTACTCTTATGTGCCTTATGCGATGACATGGGAGAAAAGGTTGTGAAATTCAGGATTCTGTGTGTTCTTTGTTATCTGATTCGCACCCTTCGGACGCCTCACTAGTTTTGTACTGTTTTGCATCTTATTTTCAAAGATCTTTTTATGGTGTATCCTGTTTTGAAGAAAAAAAAAGAAGAAGAAGGGGGGAGGGGCAGCGATGTCATAGAAAGCATTTGTGCACTCTTTCAGATATAGTTCCAAGAACCTTATATATTGATCTTCGTGTTAATAGTTGAGTACAGTAAGTGTTCTATCAACATTGTCCATGTTTCCCTGTTTCTTGATAAAGATGGTGTATAGAAACTATTTCCCCTTAAATATTTATGGACCAAAACGGTTGTTATATATCTTATTAAATTTGTGTGAATAAAAACAATACTTTGCTTTAAATGGCTTTTTTATTTTTCATTGCACTCGCCATTTTTGTGTTCTTTCTTGAATACCGTTTTTTTTTCTTTTGTCACATCAACAGCCCAGAGAGCATTTGCTTTGCAGCAAGCCGTTGACTGACCCGTCGTTCCTCATTTTTGCTTCCATTTTAATTTCTATTTCCTCTTTTATGATGTTTATGTATTTTTTTTTTAAACGTAATGCCCCATGGATTTGCATCCAAAACCCTGCAGTCCAAAACTTTGAAATTTGCTTTTTAATGCATGATCATGGCTGTAGGATTTGAATCGACAGAATGCCGCAAAGCACATATTTACATATGTATAACGTGGTAAACCTAAAAATGAAGTCAAAATCAATGCAGACCCCGTAAAGTCAGGTTGATCTGTAGTTAATATATTCTTACTCTATCATTTCTTTCAGGGAGAACAAATCTTGGGGCATTACAGCCATACATCCCGACGTTTGAAAATTCCCTAAAGTATTAACAGAAGGGGGAAACTTTGATGGGAGTTCCTCACCATTGAAGACAAAGACAATATTAGGATAAGATGATATAGCATATCGAGATCAAATATTCACTTGCAAGTGTACAGCAGATGTTGTTTGGCCACAGCAGAATGAGTTGTTTGAATCCACCCAAGCGAGGAGAGCGCACCATGTATGATACTGATGATGCCATTCAATGTTTGTACTGGAAGGACTCATGCAAAACTATGACAATAAAATGTATTGTGACATTTAAAAAACAAAACAAAAAAAAAAACTACTCAAACTACTCCACAGAGGCCACACCACATGTAAAACCAACCCAGACCGTCTTCCCATCACACATGCACACACACACTTCTCTCACGGCCTCCTATATGAAAGCACAGCACAGTATATATACATCCCATAGTCTTTTTTTTTTCTCAACCACACACGTTCTGCCCCTACTCGCCCAAGAACCGTCCTTCTACAGCACATACAAGTTTTCTGTGTTGTCACGAGGGTCCTTTTTTTGCAAAGCACACGGCCTCCTTGAAAATGGGCACGAGCAGCAACAGCAGGATGTCTGTCAAATGTGATGCGCGCATGAAGACGACTGCGGAGCTGGAGCTTTGCCATCTGTCTGTGACGAGTGACACCAGGATGGGAACAAAACGCAGAAGGAAGAGAGTCTCATTTTGCATGCGCCTTATTGTTCACGATATACTTGAGGTGTATATTATTTGCTTTGAGTCGCTGTGTGATTGTCCGCTGCAAAATAAAATATGGGAAAAATCTTGTCCCTGACATGTGTTTACATGTGGTTAGTACACATTATAGGGGATAATAGACCTACAGTGTTATTGACATTAAGCACACTGTGGGTGGAATCAGTCACATGACCCCTTTCATATGACTACAATGGGCTCAAGGTATGACACAACGTGGCTGGATATTCTTTCATTGAACTTCACTGATTTCAAATCTTAACTCCAGAGGTATTTTTAATGGCGGTGTGACAATGGCCTGTAATGTTGTGATTGTGAGCAGACAAATCCGTAGCGTTATCGCATCAACTTTTTATGTTTCGTGAAACAATGATATATAAACATGTGGAATGCACTTCTTAAGCACTGAACTTATGTAGACTTTATGTACAAAGAAAAAAAAAGGCCTACCAACCAGTCGAAATAAACTTTTTTTTCTTCAAAATTTCAGCCTTTGTGATTTGAAAATTGCATTCTCTTATTTTACTTTGTTGATTTGAATTTGACTCCATTTTCAGCGCTAATGTATTGTAAAACCCTTTGGAATTGCATTTCTTGGCTAAAAAAAAAAAAAGGTTTATACGAAATCAAATGTCACCATGATACGGTTTCTGTAGCCATGAAATTTTGTTCTATTTCAGCAGTTTATGATTACATTTTTTTACGTTTTTTTTTTCAACAAGCAGGGAAATCCATAATGATGAAATAAACATAATAAGCTTCTCGAAAAACAGAATACACGGATATGCTCAGCAACCACTCAAACATTACACGGTACACAGATGATTGCATGACCAATGAAATGAAGTGTATGCCTTGGACTGGTTGCCAGTCAGCCGCAGGCTTTACGTATGGACAAACAGCCATTCGCGCTCGCATTCAAACCGACGTACAGTTTAAAGCCTTCCATACATTGATTTCCATCCATCCATCCATTTTCTGAACCGCTTTATCCTCACTAGGGTCGCGGGGCGTGCTGGAGCCTAACCCAGCTGTCTTCGGGCAGTAGGCGGGGGACACCCTGAACAGGTTGCCAGCCAATCGCAGGACATACATAGACGAACAACCATCCGCGCTCACACTCACACCTCGGGACAATTTGGAGTGTTCAATCAGTCTGCCATGCATGTTTTTGGAATGTGGGAGGAAACCGGAGTACCCGGAGAAAACCCACACAGGCATGGGGAGAACATGCAAACTCCACACAGGAAGACCTTTGATGTCAATTTAATCGTTGAAGTGTGAAATAAAATTGCGCTTCTCTAACCATTGATTTACTTTTTTCAAAGCAGGCATCAGGAGTGGCTAAAGACCAGCCTGGGGGATGTTTCAGGGCTCACATGGTTTGCATTAAAATAATAATAAAACACTTTGATTTCAAGAATGGCTATAACGCGTTTGCTGTGTCACCTACAGTATAAGGCTAAAATTCAGGCCGATTAAAAAAATAATAACTTCAACTGGTTTGGTTTTTGCTTAGCCAGCAAACAATTGTATGTAGGGGTGATCAGAATGGTGGCAGCAGTTGACCACTAAGCAACAAATGAGTGCCCCACAGGTCTGTCCTAAAAATAGTACACCCGAGGAATGTTGTCAAAGTTTATAGAAATAGCGTGTCCTCTATTTATGTTTCCTACCTTATTAAATGATAGTTACTAATTGTGAGCAATCATGAATATGATCAGTGTCTTCACATAGATCCATCCATCCATTTTCTGAACCTCTGAAAGTGTTGCAGGGTGTGCGGAACCCATCCCAACTGTCTCCGGGCAGTAGGCAGTAGACACCCTGAATTGGTTGCCAGCCAATGGCAGGGCACGCGTAGACGAACAATCTGCGCTCACACTCTCGCCGAGCGACAATTTTGAGTGTAAACCTGCCATGCATGTTTTGTGTGAGGAAACCGGAGTACCCGGAGAAAACCCACGCAGGCATGAGGAGAACATGGAAACTCCACACAAGAAGGCCAGAGACCTGCATTTCTGCACAATGAGGCCAACGCACTAACCAGTCGCCCACCGGGACCCCCGGTCTTCACAGAGATGAATAGCATAATTATTCATACAAACATAATTTTAGGTTGACCGAAGTTGTTATTTCAGAAGTGTGAGTCAAACCGGTTGCACCTGACACTAATTGAGAAGTAGCTCCCAGTTTCAAAAAGGTTGGTGACCACTCCTCTAGATTGTAGTGGCCAGTTTCAAGATCCTTTCGAATAGCCCCCCCCCCACCTCCCCCCCAAAAATACCGGCAAAATGACTTATTCTGAAATTGTAAAAAACATTAAAAAATCCCAAATACTTTTCAACTGTTGGGATGAATGATGATGTTGATTTGGTGGTGGTGTAGATTTGAAAACCACCGTTGCTGTTAGGTTTGGCGTGTTCTGTAAATAATCTACTGGAGAGGTGTGTCCTGCCGAATGGCCTGAGGGGGAACATGCTGAATATTTGCTGATATCAACTTATTTGAAATAGCAATAGAACATTAAAAATGCATCTCAAACAAGAGCTTTGGTCTCGTGAGGGTAAAAGGTTGAAGGAATTGAGTTTAAAAAAAATCGCTCATTCCAGACATGGTTTGAAGCCACATATTGAGAATGTATAAGTAGAAGACAAATGTGTTTTGTGTTGGAAAAGCAAATAGAGCCAGAAAAAGAGACTGGGGCCACATGGGGACCAGTAAACAGGCCAGTGTTGAATTCCAACAATGTGAGAAACAGCAAACACTTGAGTGTGTCCAAAGAGGAAAGCCCAACTTCTTCCCTTGTGCAGACTTCAGGTCGGTTTGACGTTTCAGGAGGCAGACAAACCCCACAAAGAAGAAGAAAGAAAAACAGTCAATCTGTTGTGCAGGTGGAAAATGTTATATTCTGGACAACATCATGGCCACGGTGATGACAAACAAATATTGGGCTTTGCTGCCAGATTGTTGGTGAGTGGAATGCAGCTTATCATACTAAGCGCGTTGCACACGTGTGTGTGTGTGTGTGTGTGTGTGTGTGTGTGTGTGTGTGTGTGTGTGTGTGTGTGTGTGTGTGTGTGTGTGTGTGTGTGTGTGTGTGTGCGTGCGTGCGTGCGTGTGTGTGTGCGTGTGTGTGTATGTACGTGTTTCTAAGTGAGCCTCCCCCTCACCAATAGGAACTCTACGCCCAAACCAACACCTTCTTAACCCTTGTGCACCAAAACATCCCATAACAGGACTGTTGACGTACAAAGTAAAATGATGTCATGATCTATTAACATGTTGAAGGCGCTAACTTGTCCATATTGAATTGTCCAAATTCAATGTTTTTGTTTTTTACTTATATGCAGATGATAGTTACTTATACCCATAGCACAA
>CAAKHF010022782.1:0-12110 GCA_901007745.1 Hippocampus kuda | reverse complement strand
CGCAACTGGCTTAAATTTGCTCCAGAGCAAATGCTCGTGAAGAGTTGATTACGTACGGCGAGAATGCGTTGCTTTCGTGCTCTGTCGGACTTTCGTCATTTGTTAAATAACGACCCAAGACTTGTCTGGCAAGCACCTCTTGGGTTATACCATCTCAACTATAACGGGAAGGGGGAAATAATCCCCAAACGTCATCTTTCCTTTTGTAGGAGACTGCACTGTCTCGGAGTTGTTTGTGTAGTTTATTCCTTTGTTGTGTGTTGACATCCCCCCGTGCCTCATAGAATTTATTTCGCGATTTCCTCTCTTGATTTTTCTGTTTGGCGCATTACATTTTTGCTTTTCTGAGTGTCATTGAAGTCATCGTTGATTCACGTTATCGGGGGGCGGTCACTCTCGAGCAGAAGGCACGAAGACCGAGAAGGAGAAGGACGTGCCTGTACAGTAGTTGCTTGAGTTGTGTAGACGTTTAAAAAAGAACCAACACGACAGCTCATTTGTTTTCTGTCGTTTTGCTCCGCTACAGAAACTGCCGTGTGAACGCAAGTGGGGCTGCAACGACGCTGTGCCGGTGCTGTCACGCTCAGCGGCTTTGTACGTGTGAACGCTCCACAAAATTTGGTCCGGTGTAAAATATATCGCAACAAAATATATCGGTGCAGCGCCGGAGCAAATGTGTGCCGTGTGAACAGCCCTAATGTGACTGCGGTGGCAAACGAGGAAAGATCGATGTGCTTACTGTGTCTGAAAATTTTGGTAGCGGACAGCATGAAGCCAAATAAATTAAGGCATCACTTAAAGACATTACACCCCAATCGCGCTGATAAGCTGCTTGAGGTTTTTTTTTCAGCGAAAACGTGCCGAATATTGCCAACAATCATGCCACTTTGTGACTGCTACTTCAGTAAACTAAAATACAGGTCCCGGCTACACATTGAGCAGGAGCCGAGAGTTACTGTGTCCTGCTTCAAACCTCACTTCGAAAAGCTGTGCATTGCAAAACGTGCTCATTGCAGCCATTAATCCAGACATCATCTTTGATTTAAAAAAAAAAAAAAGCACAAATTCTTTTATATATTTTTGTTTTGCTGGTTAAAGTTTTTTTTAACATTGTGCTCCTGAGATAATATTGGTGATTAGTTTGAATGCATTATTAGTTATTGATTTTATGTAATTTTATTTTTCAGTATCGTATGGTTTGACATGGTCAGTCAAAAAATATTTATTGTTAAATTAAGGATTTAATGTTATTTTGGAATTTCAGATGCACTTTAAATCTTTTCAGTTCCAGTTACTAAACCTATTCTTTGTTGTAAGTTGGTCCATAAAGTTAGTCCATATTTCTTTCTTTTTTTATTCTCTTATACGTTAATAAGGATACTGTGTTATGCAAAGGTGTACTTATAACAATTTTATAGACAAATGATACTATTTATAGTCGTGCGGGGGGGGGGGGCGAGATGTTTTCCTCTTCCTTGGGGGGACATGACAGAAAATAATTGAGAACCGCTGGGTTAGACAGACAGGCGTGGAAAAACAGAATGAGAAAACTGAGGAGTGCTCATCAAACACCTGCTCGGAACAACCCACAGATGAACGGGCTAACTGAGAACAGGTGGGTGTCATGAGTGGGTTTCAAGGGAGCTTCCCCGAATTGCTCAGTCATTCACAAGCAAAGGTGGGTTGAGGTTCGCCTCTTTGTCAACAAGTGCATGAGAAACAGTTGATGGACAATGTTTCTCAATGTACACTTGCAAGGAACTGTGGGATTTCATAATAGATGGTCCATATCATCAAAAGAGCCAGAGAATCTGGAGAATCTACTGCATCTCTAATTGCCCCACGGGAATCTGAATCTGAATGTAAGTGGCAAGGCCGAAAAACAACAGTGAATGCCTGTGACCTTCCATCCCTCAGGCGGCGCTGCATCAAAAGTGTGTGTTAAGGATATCGCCACTCTAGCTCAGGAATTCTTCAGAAAACCCATGCCAGTCAATACAGTGAAACTCCTCTAAAACGAAACCTACATGGAGGAAAATACCCCGTAGTGTGAAAAAATCTTCATGCATTAACACCATTCCCACTCTCCTGTCCCCCATACAACAAAAAAAACCGAGTCCACATGTCAAATTGTTTTGGCGAAAAAGTGGATGTCATGTCCCCCCGGGCTGAAAAGGAAAAGAATCATTTGGACTAGTTTTGGATGCAAAGTTCAAAAGCCAGCATCTTTGATATTATGGGGCTGTTAGGACCAATGGGATCTGTGAAGTCACCCTTTATGCTGAAAGGTACATAGAGGTTTTGCCACCTTCCAAGCAATGCCTTTTTCATGGACACCACTGCTTATTTCGACAAGACAATGCAAAAGCACATTTTTCATGTTACAACAGCGTGACTTCGTAGTCAAAGAGTGCAGCTACGAGACTGGCCTGCTTTCAGTCCAGACTTGTCTCTTCTTTGAAAAAAAATACGGTAATCCCTCGTTTATCACGGTTAATGGGGACCAAAACCACCCGCGATGAACAAAAATTTGCAAAATAGCGAACAATTAACATATACAGGTAAAAAATAAATAAATAAATAAATAAAAAGATTTTAAGTCCACAAACAGTCCGTGAGAAGCTGCAAAACAACAGCGAGTCACATAGAGCAACATATACAGTACTGTACTCCATGTATATGGAAAAAAAAAATTATGAATGCACCGAATCCGCGATAAACGAACCGCAAAATAGCGAGGGATCACTGTATGTGGTTTATAGCTTAAATGACCGAATGTCATCTTTGATTCGCTTGCTATTTCTGAAAGTGAATGAACTGTTGGCCAGATAGACTTTCTATTTACTTAATTGTTTGCTGCTAAATATGCGGCTCCATTTCTTGCCCGCACAGCAAATGGATGCGACATGCTGAATCGGACAATGCCGAGCGGCTTGAATGTGTTGGTCACATCTCACCCAGGCTCAGGGAGACGAGTGACTGTGTTACAACTTGACACAGACTAGGTTCCAGTTTCCAACCCCCCGGAGAAGGCGAATTCAGTGCGGATACTTTTTTGTTGAATTTCTGTACCTGCAAAGGCACGGGCCTCGTCTGTGGGAACGGCCCTGAGGTGGCGTAGGTCGCTCTTGTTGCCCACCAGCATGATGACGATGTTGTTGTCAGCGTGGTCCCTCAGCTCCTTCAGCCAACGCTCCACATTCTCGTAAGTCAGGTGCTTGGCTATATCGTACACCAGGAGTGCACCCACGGCTCCTCTGTAGTATCTGTGAAACACAATGCGTGCTAGTCCGGAATGGATCATGTTAAATGGTATATTAAACTTGGACACTGGAAGTTCAACACAACAGTTCATGACAAAGAACTCTCTGCCTTTATCAAGATGAACTCACGCCGAGGTGATGGCTCTGTAACGCTCCTGTCCTGCGGTGTCCCAGATCTGCGCCTTTATCGTCTTGCCATCCACCTGAATGCTGCGCGTTGCAAACTCCACACCGATGGTGCTTTTGCTCTCCAGGTTGAACTCATTTCGTGTGAATCGAGAGAGCAGGTTGCTCTTACCGACACCCGAGTCCCCAATCAACACGACTGGAGAAAAGAGAAAAACCATAGACAAACATCAACGTGTGTATCGACGAATGGATTTTCTGCTTCTGGCTCTCAACAAAGGCCAATGTTTTTTTTTTCCCTCTGCCTCCCTGTCTCATTTGACCGGCTTGCTGACTCTGGCTTGTGTTGTCTTTTGTCTAAACTATCAACCAGAGCCTCTTGTTACATTTCTCTCCGTCATCTAAACATCATGGAAATGATCAGCTGTTCTCTCATTGTTAATTGTT
Organism: Hippocampus kuda; assembly: GCA_901007745.1. NCBI lineage: Eukaryota > Metazoa > Chordata > Actinopteri > Syngnathiformes > Syngnathidae > Hippocampus > Hippocampus kuda. The sequence goes on along the minus strand of CAAKHF010022782.1, from coordinate 8,274 downwards.
TTTGTTGTTTTGTGGGAGTCCTGCATGCATTTTTCTTACCTTCTCGTGAAACGGCCTTTTACTTGTATAGTGCTTTCCCACCTAAAGGGCGATCAAAGCTGTTCACACTGACTCCTCATTCACCTCCTGGAGATTCTGGGGGCTCAGTCTCCTGCTCAAGGACACTACGACATTGTTAGAGGGTCAGGGGTCTAACCCACAACCTCTGATTTGGGAGACGACCGCTGTACCACTGAGCCATGCCGCCATGAGCATATTGTTGTTTTCAGTGCATGGTATGAATCTTTATGCCTAACTGCTACAATCTTCCAGAACAAGTTTATTTTTGTATGCTGGGATCCATGCACACGTGTGAAGACTGCATGGCCTTGACTGTGTAGCTGTTCTACAGGGCCGTATTGTCTGGCAACAGAAACAGAAAGGCAAGCCGAAAGTCCGCTCTAAACTAGCCGATCGGAAGACGGGACACCAAAAACAGGTGGTTTGCGTTAAGTTGACTTCAAGTACTAAACCATGACTGATCGATTCCAACCCTAATGGATAGCTAGATGGGCAGACATAGACACAAAACAATGACGTACGTACAAACAAATAAAACAGCAGCATTGATGAGGAATCCAGCCATCCATCCATTTACTGATCCGCTTATCCTCACAAGGGTCGCGGGGCGTGCTGGAGCCTATTCCAGCCGTCTTCGGGAAGTAGGCGGGGGGACACCCTGAATTGGTCACCAGCCAATCACAGGGCACACATAGACAAACAACCCACACTCACACCTAGGGACAATTTCGAGTGTCCCATTAACCGGTCATGCATGTTTTTGAAATGTGGGGGGGAACCAGAGTACCCGGAGAAAACCCACGCAGGCACGGGGAGAACATGCAAACGCCACAAAGGAAGGCCGGAGCCGGAATCAAACCCTGCACCTATGCACTGTGAGGCCGACACGCTAATCAGTCAACCATCGGGCCGCCCGTTGTTGAGGAATTTTGGGGGGGATTTAAATATTTTCGAAACAAGTCCCAAAGACACTGAAAACTGAACATTTTTCTTTTTGATAAATAATAAATATCCGATATGTATTATTATTAGTAAGACACTAACGACACACTATGAGATAAAAGTGAATCAGATGTGTTGCGAAAGCACCAAGTGGGGTTTTGCAGGGCTTCCACATGTACAGTTCAGAGTGGGGAATAGAGTCTTGTTCCTTAAAGAAGTGAGGATCAGAGACAGTCCGAGAAGCTGAGTCAGGCTTGGGGTGTGGGGGCAGGGGGCTTGCATGTACAACACAGCAGCAGAAGTGGAGCCTTTGTATTTTCTCTCCTCCCCTACAAAGGAAATGGAGCCGAACTTTGTCCCTGCTGACACCATCCTGGTCCACGTTGCAGGAAGCCGATAACAGCCTCCACCAAAACCTGAATCGACAGTTTTGGGCCGCCTTGCTCTTCCTGTTTCTGCGGGGCTCAGTACGATGACTCGGCTAGACAGGGAGAGGGAGAGAGGGGGGCTCTCGCCTCCGGCAGATGCACTATTCATCCCACAGAGGAGACTTTGTTACTTCTAAATAGCCTTTTGGCAACCCCCAGGATGTTAATGTGCCACAGAAGCAATGATGATCAAAGAGGTACAGTATTTTGGATCCAGCTGAGCTCAGAAGATGAACAGCAGATCCATCGGCATGCAGAATACATTAGATCTTGAGGCTCTTTGTGTCAGTAACATCTGCCTGAAGACCAGCCTCATCTGAGATGGAGGTCTTTTGGAGAGAACAGGCCAGCCCAAGGCATAAGCGCCGCTTGCTTAAGGCCCCTGTGAATACTAGGGGGAGCAGTTAGCGCACAACAGAGGGTAAAGGCTGTCACAACAATGATAATCTGCCAGAAATTCACTCCCCCCAGCCCAAAAAATAAAAATAAAAAATTCGCATTACCTGTAGATGCCACAAGATTCTGGAAAGCCACTCCTTTTGTTTTAAGTGACTATAGTCTTTCATCATTTCTTAGCATAGAGATGCCAGTTACATTATTATTCAATTTTACTCTATTTATTTGACTGAATACTCTGTTTTTTTACGTTTTAAGTAATGTTTCAATCGCTAAGTCAGGGGACAACAACGTTTATTAAGCTTAGAGCAACATCTTGGGTACGGTGTGGCACTGAATGGGCAAATGCAAAGGCAATCAGTTTGAAACACTTTTCTGAAATAACTCATAACCGTTAAATGTGTTATTAATAATTATATTCATTTATGTGAAAACGCTGATAATGTTAATGATTTCTCACAATAATTATCACCAAATTTCTAACCAGGTAGGAAACAGGTAGCTATTAACATGCAACAATTTTCTGCAAGTGTTTACATTTTCAAATGATTATTTCTACAACATTCCTAGGAAATCACAATGTCTAATCCCTGGTGAGCTATTTTTCGAACAGTCGCGCAGGTTTCTACTTGTTGGTATAAGGTGACTTATGTGATTTTATTTCCTCTTGCGTTTTGTTGTTGTTGTTACTGCTGTTGCAATTTTTTTTAGGGGGGGGGGGCAAGATGAAATGCTGTATCCCTGTAACTGTAAATTAACCCCAGTCCACTCTTACAGTGGACTTGTGTTGAAATTCAACAATAAATGAGGAATAGTCGCTATAATTGGCAGAAATCAAAGGCCCCTAAATCACATTTTGCTTAGAGCCCCATAGAGGCTTGGGTCGAGGCTGGTCAATGGTTCCCGTGGGCACTCTTAAGGGTTTAACACAAAACTTCAATAGCCCTACAAACACACAGGGTGCTGCACCCTACTTAAAAAACATAGCTGCAGGGTTTGGAGGATTGCAACGACAGCGTTTTTGTTTTAAAATCATCATTGTTGCCTTACATAAACACAGGCCTAAATATTTGGAGGATTCTCACCTAATCGCCATAACCGACGCAACAACAGGCTAAAACGCTTTTTCAAAGCGATGTCTGTATGACCCGGTAAGAAAAGAAATAAGATAATCTTCTCTCTCTCTCTCTCTCTCTCTCTCTCTCTCTCTCTCTCTCTCTCTCGCTCTCTCTCTCCTTTACCTTTGAACAAGAAATCGTATTCATCGTCTCGGTTCCCCATTCTAGACGAGGCCACACCGACGTTTGTCTCTCGGAGGATGATGCGTATGGGAGGGAAAGATGGGTTCAAAAGAAGCTAAAAAATTATGCTAAAGGCTCGTGGTGGCACTGAAATGCGCCAATGCTTGCTGTCAGAGCTGTAGGAAGGAGGTACAACAGCTCCCAACTCTGCAGAGGGAGGAGTCCCTGCACTGTGAATATTTTCCTCCAGGAGGCGCGCCTCTCGATGACGTGCCGATGGTGTTTCAGACCGCAAACAATGGAGGGGGGAGTTTCTAACTTATGTTGCACAAACAAAAACATTTCAAAGCTCACTAAAAGATGCTGCTGATAGGACTCAACGTTTGTTTCTGGAGTTTTTGTTAAGTCTCTTTACTGAATATTAATGTTCTTTTGTTATTGCTTGGTGCCGTGTTACTTCTAAGTGTTTTTTGTTTACATTGTGAATTGACTGGACATTTTATCAATAAACAGTTAAATGTAATACTGTACTGCAAATCACTTTATACTTGTGTAACACAGTGTTGCTGATTTGAGTTAATTTTCAAGTCTAGAGACTTTTTGTTAAAAAAAGTCATCTGCTATATTTGATCATGCTTCTTTTTCATTATACTGTGCCCTTTAAATCTCTTGCACTGTATTTTGCTACTGTTGACATTGTTAGAAGTTGTACAATTTAAAAAAAAATCACAAATCTTAAATTTGTTACAGTTGTATTTTTGTCAATGTTATTGGTACCCAGCTGACTGTGACATGAGGGAAACTGGGACACGATTATCATTTGTGTCCTGTAATTAGGCCACCAACACAATTGACTGTCTTGCACTCAAAGAAAGCTGAGTTGTATGAGCCATCCATCCATACTGTGTGTTGAGTCCATAAAGAAGGAGATTAATATTAGCGACGGACCTTGCCGAGCTCTCCCTCAGATGAGGAAGAGGAGTGATCTTTCTTCAAAGGGAGCAGATAGTGAAACAAGAGCGAGCCTGATGAGTAAGTCAAACCCGCATAACACTTTGTAATCCGAATTACAAAACGGTACGCCTTTTGGTGCATCATCGAGAATCTGCAATCTTAAGGCTATGATTTTGTAATGCAGGGAGGTGTTGGGTGTTGTTATACACAAGGACTCCAAATGGTACCAGCGGTGGAAGAACTTCACTGACAATAACATGGTTTTCAACAGTAAGTAGGCCATTTGCACTTTTTTTTTCAGCAACACCCTACTGACTATGCGACACTTGTACCCCAACCGCCGGGCCTTTTGGTACCGGGTCACACAGAAACACTGGACATAAACCATTTTATTCATTGTGAGATTGCAAACAAAGTTTTATTTTGAAAATTGTGTGCGTCCACCTGTATGTCTGTACTCATATCCAACCAAACATCGGTAAGGTCATAAAAGTAACCCAGAAACGAGGAGTGAAAAAAATATTTTTTGAGAGCTTCGGAAAGAGGATATGGCCAGGTGATGATGAGACAAAAGAAGAAGAGGAGTATACTTTCCCAAAAAGAGAGCTGCATTTATGAAACATAAGAAGCAGCCTGAGTTAAAATCTGAGTTTATCGCTACAGGTGATTGTTATGCATCAAGCTTAGCAAGATATTGCGACAGGCTCGCAAATGAGGGATGACAGCCTTTAAAACTGTTAGGCCACACAGGGACCAAGCAATTGCCGTTCAAATACAAGTCTGGATTAACATTAAGTCAGAGACTGCTTACAAACAAATAAAACAAGCAGTTGAAGCGTTAATCTGGTTAATGTGCCCCCGCAGGTTCAAGTTTAACCTTGAATGTGATCGTAGCAAAATTCTGCGCCTTATTTTGTTCTCCGCAGGGCTCTTTGAGATGAAGATGAAATGTGATGCAAGTGACAATGTCCTTGTCCGAGGATCCAGGGCTGTGACTGAACGAGCCGCCGCCGTCCTCGGTAATAACCTTCTCGTTCTCACGAAATCTAAAACTGCGTTGGAGCTACCAAAAGAAAATCTTCACAGTGTTGTTTGTGTTTTCTACCTACCGTAATTTATGGACAATTAACCGTTACTTTTGTCACACGCTTTCAACCCAGTGGTTTATTTAATGATGCGGCCTGTTAAGAATTTTCCAACTGCCGCCAGGGAGCGCTCGAGCAGAAAAGGTTATTATAATAGTGACACGCTATCACGTGTCACAGTGAAATCAACTGGCCATGAGAGGGCGCATTTCACCTGTGTTTTGAGCTGGACTGCAATCTGAACGCTGTGTGTCTGGGTCTATGACAGATTTGACCGAACACAAAGTCATTTTTATGAAGACTTTATTCACGACTGAATATATAAAATGTACAGCATTAATAAAATAAAATACTGAGATATGTCAAATGGAATTAACAATAGAAAAGTATAAAAAAAATAGCCAACAGTAGAAGCTTGTGAGCACTTTCCAGCATGTTTTATGTGCCCGAAACAAGCGGGAAAACAACTAATCTCCCCTGCCTCACGACTGTTCACACGACCCACTGTGCGACACTGTTCAAACTCCCAAACGGCGGGTTAGATCCACGCAGTTAATTTATTTTTACTGAATCGCCCTGATGAAGCCAATGCAATTTCATTGACTCTTGAAAGCTGACCAGGTCAGACATGCCTCTTTCATTTTAAGTACAGCACAGTGCAGTACAGACCTCTGGGCTTTTTGTGCGAGGAGCACATTGGCCCCTCACCTGAAATTTTCGGTTAGCTACAAGTGGAGCACTTGAAGGGCGAACACTGTAAATCGACTTACAAAGTCAAAATTCACATTTGCCAATTTTTACTATATTGTTGATCAATGGGCTAAAGTGTGGAGCAAAGGTTTCTCAGCAGCAAACATTTATTGGTGGCCCATGCCAGACTAGATGAAAAATGTACTTGCACTGTCTCAAATTGTGGGGGTAAAAATGCCACCATTCAAGCAGTCTAGAACCCCACAGGATCATGCTGCTGCTTGAAATATCAACTTGGCCTTGACACGGTCCTCTTCATCATCCTGCTCACATTTGGACACCACAAGACCAAGATGACAGCCAACAATTGTTGAACAGTACCTCACGATTGCGAGGTTTCAGACACAAGATGTTCTTGGTGGCCATTGACCTTTCCTGTTTCATCAGTTGCATACAAATGGTCGAGTCATGGATCAAGTAGCTGTTGCGAATGTTGTAGTCTAGCTTCTTGTTAGGGAATGGCAAGTGGTGCCAAAACTGGAGGTCAAACTATGTTGAGCTGTAAAATTGATTGTGTTTTTTAGGTTCGTCCCGAAAACCCGAGATCCTGTCTGTTTTTGTGAGTCGCATTTCTGTTCTCCTCTCCTGAACAGGAGAAGGTATTGAGGACCAGGTATGTTTGAGCGCTATGTCGTGACCAGGACAAGCTGAATCCCAACGCAGTGTGGAGGCTCCTCGACATTTCCACGTCCAGCACTGAGCAGCTTCTCTAGGAAGACAACAAGTGTGGAAGGGGCATCTCAGTGGAAAGACACACAAGCTGCGAGTAGATGTCTAGAATACCTGCGTGGGCTCATGCTTGCTGAAAGGGGGACAAATCCAGGTCATTTGTGGCGGATTTGCACACAATTTCTCCTTCACAGTCAAGGAGCATAATGTGCAGGCACAACTTTGAAATAGGAGACATCTTTGACTCCTTGGCTGCTCATTAGTCAGCTCTTAATTTCCACGTTTAATGTTAGGCTCCGAAGACACAGTGTGGCAAAGGCAAAGGATGGTCTCCTCGCATGGCACAGTCCATCAACACCAGCCAGGTGGCCACCCACCAAGGGATTGGTGACAGTTTATTTTTATCACGTAATCAGTGTTTGTCACCATGATGACGGTTCAAACAGGGAAGATTATTCAAACACTGCAACAAACGAATGACTCCAGCATGAAGTGTGTATGCACAAATGCATGCAGGATCATTAGCAACCAGGACAAGAAGCGAAAGCTATCTTTTTCCCCGGTTAGCTACATTCCAAACGCTTAAAACTCATTCAGTACCAGCCAATTCTGGACCAAGTCTGAAAAGACGTTTAAAAATGTCTTTGGGAGTGAATGAGTTAATTGGAGCTGTGGGCAGATGTATGTTGGGTTTGAAGGATGGGAGGGCTCAGCATTCATCACCTGTCCATTTTTGTTTGGGTCTGTGTAAAGCCTTTGGAGACATTTGTTACCTTAGAGACCGTGCCCTAAAAAGCATTTGCACTCCTCCCCATTTTCTGATGTTTTCTTTTTCTTGCTTTCAGGGGAAGTCAATTCAGAATGTTCTTTACAATAAAGGCAATCTGTTGTATTCACCTCCACTAGTCTAAACAGGACATTCTAATGAACATTGGATTTGTGAAATATGAATTAATGCTTGTGGAGGCTCTCAGTCGTACAGGAAAGTTCCATCGTAGAAAGGGTTCCGTCAGTCGTCATCCTTACCTGTGGGTGAAAAACACAACAAAAAAAAAAACCAAAAAACAAAAAAGGCGTTTCGCTTCTCTCACAGAACTTCGTCAGCGGTAGACAACTCTGAAGTCTCCGTGAAGACTCCGGGAAATTGCTCTGCGCTAAAAGGCTGAGCGTGGCCTATTTGAGGACTGGTTGGGGATGGTTAGTCCCGCCCCTAGGTGAAGAGGCCCATTGATATCTAAATTCCCTATCGTTGGGTCTTGATTAGGCCTATTGTTTGGGCTAGGGCTGAATAGCTACTTTCAGTTAGGCTGATCAGCATGTCTATGTCCCTTGGTGGTCAACAAGTTATTGTAATAGGAATAGGAGACAGGTTGAATCTGATGCCTCCTTCACGGTTCAGAGAGGGTGAAATTTTTTTTTAACAAAAATCGCTTCCTTTACTCCCCTTTCAAACCATCTCTTTTCTGTTCCTAAGATTTTTACTTGTTCATCTTCAATTGTGTGGTTTCTTTTAAGTGTGCGTAAACTGCACTTTTGTTATCATTGTTTTTCCATTTGTGTTGATAAAGTCTTTTCTTGAGTGTTTGTTTGGTTTCTCCGATGTAATGTTCCTTGCACTCACTTTCTTGGCAACGGATGGAATAAATCAGATTGCATTTTTGGGTGTTGGGAACCCGGTCTTTGGGGTGTACTAGTTTTTGTCTCAATGTGTTTATCGGTTTAAAATAAACAGGAATATCATGTTGTAGA
>CAAKHF010022781.1:0-15223 GCA_901007745.1 Hippocampus kuda | reverse complement strand
AGCACGTCGACTTCACAGTGCAGAGGTACCGGGTTCAAATCCAGCTCCGGCCTTCCTGTGTGGAGTTTGCATGTTCTCCCCGGGCCTGCATAGGTTTTCTCCAGGTACTCCGGTTTCCTCCCACATTCCAAAAACATGCATGGCAGGCGGATTGAACACTCTAAATTGTCCCTAGGTGTGAGTGTGAGCGTGCATGGTTGTTTGTCTCTGTGTGCCCTGCGATTGGCTGGCAACCAATTCAGGGTGTCCCCCGCCTACTGCCCGAAGACAGCTGGGATTGGCTCCAGCACCCCCCGCGACCCTAGTGAGGATTAAGCGGTTCGGAAGATGAATGAATGAATGAATGAATGAATATATATATATATAGATATATATATATATATATATATATGCAGAATATCAACATCTAAAATAAATTGCAATGCCCCTCCCTCTCCAAACACGCAGGGGATCAATTTTAATGCCAGCAACACCAACTCATCCCCTGAGAATTCTCTGCAAAGAAATTTAAAGCTAAATGAGACGCAGACAGTTGGAACCATAGTTTAACCACAGCTAATGAGGGGTGGGAATGTGCTTGGTCGCATGTGTGAATGATCGCAATGCTGCAGGTCCACCACAACAATAGAAATTTGTTCTCTCTTGACTTCAGTGTGTTTAAAATCTACCTTTTCAATGTTATTACTTTTACCTTTGACTATAAAGCGCTACATTTATGGGAAACAAAGCCATTTGCAGCCATTTGGACATCCTTTTAAATCAAGTGACCCTGAGCGTGTGTTTTCTCTCAACATAACACACTACATTCATTTCCTCCTTTTGGACTTATTACTTTCATACCTGTTTCCTTTTTATTTTATTTACAGCGTTCAAGCAATCAAAATACAGTCCTGGTTCTATTCAACGTGCTATTTCCAAAAAGCATAAATATAGGCACAACAATGAGGTGGCCTGGCTTGGATGTGGTTTTTGTGCCACATCTGAAACTTTAAAATCTTGCTGCACTGAATAATTATTTGTGCAAGTTCATTTTGGACCAGGTTGCACACGTTGCTCCATAATTCACAATGCTGCTGTTTTCGACTCGAGCACAGTTTAAATACTATGGTGGGTGGTAGAAGCCTTAGGGGGATCACAGATCAAATCTAATTAGCCGTACCTAATACATTGGAGAGATGTCTTTATATTTATCTAGCTCCTTAACTGCTTTTTGCCTGAGGATCTGATGAGAGATATCCTGAGGGACTCATATACGCAAGAACACTACAATGAACACTTCAGTGTTGCTGCTCCTGTCAGCGTTTTGATGGTGCCAGAAATGACTCCTTGAAGGGGGATGCGTGGTTGACTGTTTCAAATATCCACTGTTACCTGGCTACTGAATTACATAAAAAAAGAAAATCAAAGCCGCATACTTTTACATATCATTTGACATTTCCTACCATTCTCCAGTAATCATTTATGACAATCTCACCCTGAATTTTTTGAAGGTAACTTTCTTTTCGGTGAATTGTAGGCACAACCGTCAATATGGGTGGGCCACAGGGGGCTGCGCCCACCTATCAAGACGCCAGTGCCTACCCACTCAAAATTAAAATATACCGTATTTTCCGCACTAAAAGGCGCATTGGATTATGACGCACACCTTCAATGAATGGCCTATTTTGTAATTTATTTCATATATTGGATGCACTGGTTTATAAGGCACAATCTACAATGCATCCACTAGATGGAGATACGCTCCTGTTCGACTCGAGAGGCGTTCATGACCGCCTCGAAAAACGTAAATTAACGATTACTTCAATGAAACTACGAAAATTGACAATAATGCATCAAAACAGAAAATCAAGTGCGGAAATCACAAAATATTCTTTAGCACCCTACAGAATTTATTTTGGCATTTCCTTGAGCGTAGCTCCAACAGAACGATCAGATGTTGTTTTGTGGTCTTATCTGTTTAAGAGGGAGGAAATTTCATCTGTGCTGTATGTCACACATACAGCACATTTGACAATAATGTTGGACTTGACTTGACTTGAGATGTCAGTGAAATGTAGGAGACTGGACTGTCTCAAAAGTTTTTGTTATTTATTCCTTTGTTGTGTACTGTATTCACAAACGAGTAAATCACAAAATAAATTAATAAATTAATTAAATAAAGGGGGGCTATAGAATTTATTTTGTGATTTCCTCGCTTGATTTTCTGTTTTTGATACATTGCTTTCAATTTTTGTAGTTTCATTGAAGGAATCGTTAATTTACGTTTTTCAGAAGCGGTAATGAACGCCTCTCGAGTCGAACGAAAGAAGAGAAGGCACAGAGACGGACAAAGATGTACCTCTATTTGTTGAGACTGTGAAAACCATTAATAAAGTGTGTTTTAAAAAACAACACCACAACTCTCCTTTTTTTGGAGCTGCAACAAAATGTTATTTAATAAAGCAGCGACACAGTTCACTGAACCAACAGCAAGGTATAACATTGTAAGTATGTCTCCAGCAAGGAGCCATTTTGGGGGTTGACATATTACTGTAATGACCATACACAAGGCGCACCGGATTTTGAGGCTCGCTGGGAGCTTTTAAGAAAATGGATGACTTTTCGGTGCGCATTATAGTTTGGAAAATACAGTATGTGTTTTATTTTATCATACTCGCTATTATGTGTTCAAGAAATACTAGTGTTGAATTTTTACCTGTATGACATTCAAAAGCTAATGGTGTGATTTTGTTTGATTGATGGCCAATCTGATCTGCAAATACCTACCAACGCCTTACTAAAAATATGTGAGATTTTTGTGTGTCATTGTGTAATGGCATGACATGTCTGTACGTACATATACGTAAATAAGTATGTATCCGGTTTTTATTGACTATCACATCATATTAGCCACAAAATCAGCAATTGTATTGGTAAAATTGAGTGACAATGGCCTAATACAGTACAAGCTAAACTAATGTTTCAGTCTTAATCCCATGAGTTCCGGCTTTGAGTGTTAAATAGACGATACATCTCCAAACAGCAAGTGCACGAGACCTCTTTACACATGCTCCACAATTTTTTTATATTCATTGATACCACTTTTTTTTGTGTAAATATCCTAATGAAGTACCTGTAATACTACATGGTTGTTACATAACTGGAGCCGCGACCCTTATGTCTGAATACAGGGAAGCATGTAGTTTTTTTTTTTAAAAAAATCACAACAACTTGGACTTGAATTGTTTGTCTTAGTTTGAGTGAAGGGAATAGATTTGGTCAATAATTAATGAAGGTAGCATGAAGCTTTTTTTTATGTTTATGCGCTGCTCTCACCAGTATATTTGCCTTACGCCCCCTCGCACTTCTTTATCTGTTAGAAAAGACGGATGATGAGGCCACTTCATGTGTTCCATCTTAAAAGAAAAAAAATCATTAAGGCTTTATGGTTCTTGTGTTCATGTTGGTCTTTCAACTCTGATAGCTCTCAAGTAAACCACCCTTGACTCTGGTCAAACCTTGTAATTGAATTAGACTTTGGCTACTGCTGAGATTATAAAAAAGAAAAAAATAGACGTGGTCTGATTTGCATTCATTGAATAGTTCAAAGAAAAGTTCGAGAGGAACTGATTCCACACTGATTTAGATGTTTTTCCAACATTTGAAGTTAATATGACAATACCGCCGAAGCCTTGTGGTTATCTCCCATCAATTGGTCCTCTGTCATATTTCACCCAGTGGTTATTGCAGTTCTCTTCATCCACAGGCCAGCGCTTGTAAAAACACCAATGTAGGTGGGATGGCTATTGTGCTGCGGTGACATTCCACACAGCTTGCTCCATGTAAAAGGCCGCAGTGATGCACCAATATGAGTTTTGTGCTCCAGCTGCTGCCTGCGATGCAGAAATATCTAGGGGCTCACTTCTGGTTATTGCCTTGAAAATAACAATTTGCTACTGATAGCGGATTCTACTAAAATTACGGTGATGGATTGCACCTTTAAATTGATATGGAGTTTTCACCCAACCCTTTGATGAATATTCACAAAGAATACAGATGAAGTCGAACTTTGGTATGGAATCGACGTGCATACATACTGTATGCCATACAACACTCCACAGACAAGGCATATAAATATTGATCCGTTTGTGTCAAGTAGCAAGACAGGATATGTCAGACTCACAGACGGGCCTCTGTGATTTCCAATTCAACATTCCCCTCATCTGACACTTTGTGCTACGTAATATTTACACTTAGGATATATGACTTGTCATCTCGGGAACTTTCTTTTTGAGTGAGACACATTGATGCAGTGCTTTGGGCAGTTATAATACACGAGTAAATGAACAGCAACTGTGCATCGGATGTAAACATACACTCTGAGGAAAGAAGTCTTATGATACACTTTTTAATCAATTCGGCTCAGTGTGAGATGTAAATCTCCGAGCAAGAGATTCTGCTTCCAAGCTTTATGAATTGGACGAAGGCACTGCAACTTGGCAAATCTTCACCCAAATAAATGGACAAAAACCTTCCTACAAACACACTGAAATATAATGTAGACAAATGGAATGGACTCCTTTATTCATCTAGTTCATTATATTTCTTTTCAATTATTTTCAGTGTCTGTGGAGATGTAGCAGCCTGTCCAAATGTCTTTAGTGCTTTTACAGACTGACTGTTAAAAGCCCAAACCAGACTGTTCGCACTTAACAGACATAAATAACTGGTCACTGACCATTTAAGGATTCATTGTCTTTATTGTGTTTTGAGAATGTTTTGGTCATGTTATAACTTCGCTATAAAGAATCGCAGCATTTGGCTGAATGTCACGATCCATATACTATACCATAATCGTACAAGGCTCAAAATATTTGTACTTATATTGTTTGAGGATTAGTTTTGCTAAACTTTATTTGAGGAGCAACTATCCACTTGAGTAGCCATTTTCTGACTTTTAATCACAGCTTAATTGCAGCAACCTGGCCGAAAGGGTTTTATAAAACAATAATATCACAATATAACAAATGAACAATTGCTTTCCCCTTTTTCATATTGTTTTGTTTCTTAGGTTCACATTGCGAATACCCCTCCACGAACTGTCAGCTTATCATGATAGATGGGTTTGAATGTCCCAATGATGCTAGGAGCTAAGTTGTCTGGGGCTTTATGGCCCTGGAAGGGTCCTCGTGAGGGACCACACCATGGGCAGCTCAGGAACCCCTCATGATGAAAACAAAACAAATGGATTGAGTCCGGACGTGGGTGACGGGGGCCTCCCTCTGGAGCCAAGACTGCAGGTGGAGTTGGGTGCATACAGAAGTGGGCGGCGTCTGATCCCCGGCAACAGAAAGCTAGCTGTAGGGATGTGGAATTTCACCTCTCTGCCAGGGAAAGAGCCTGAGCTGGTGTGCAAGGCAGAGACGTTCTGACGTCATGCATTTCAATGTGTTTTAAGGAGATGCACAATGTGAATTTTGACTCACAAACTGTGATGCAAAATCATTCGTTTTCAGCCCTGCTATACCGTACCATACCAAACCATACTGTTGCCTGTTAGAAAACTACGGTTCACTTTCAAACTCAGCTTTTAGGAAACGTAATTGACGTCATGTACGCTGTGATCGTGACATCTGTGATCCCGGCGGCGCCTTCATGCTGGTCACTGGTACTGCAATCCTGCTCCTCTCTCATTTATGTACTGCTGTCTTTGGCTTGTCCCGTTAGGTGTCGCCACAGTGAATCCTTCCTTTCCATCTAAGGCTATCTTCATATTGCTCCTTAAAAAAACCAACTGCCTTTGTGTCTTCCCTTCATGCATTTATCAATCTTCTCTGAGGCGCTCTCTTGCCTGGCAGCTCCATCCTCTTCACCCTTCTACCACGATAATTGCTATCGTTCCTCTGGATTTGTCCAAATCATCAAAGTCTGTTCTCTCCAACTTTCTCCTCAAAACATCTATCCATGGCTGTCCCTCGGATGAGCTCATTTCTAATCCTGTCCAACCTGGGCACTCCTAAAGAAAATCTCAACATCTTCATTTTCAGCCACCTCCAGCACTGCTTCCTGTTCTTGCTCTTCAGTGCCGCCGTCTCCAAACCATACCTCATGGCCCGATTCACCATGATCTAAACTTTATCCTTCAGCCTTGCAGAGATTCTTTTATCACATAACAGACCTGACACATCAAACCAGACAGATATACGAAATTTCCTCTTGGAAGGCGCTATAGTGTATGTTGATTTGAAAAGAAGATTTTGTTTATTTATGATTGTATGATTATTATTTTATGTTTTCTATTACAGGCATGGCCGTTGTGAAAGCGCCAGATAAATAAACTTGAGTTGACTCCTTCTGTCAGCATGCAGGCACATCCTCAAAAATGTTTTCATGGCAAAATCTTATTATTATTTAAACCTGTTGTGTTTGGCTGCTTGGTCATGCAGAAGCTCTGATATGCCTTTTATGCCAGAACATATTGTGGACCGGGGAAGGCAGTGCAACATCCTGTGAGCAATTGACAGAATAAGTAACCAAGAGGACAGGGCAGGAAATTACGGGACTGTAAAGGGTAGTGAGCCAGGCGGCGCCTGGTGTGTGATGGGAGTGCCTGAACACCTGAACCTCTGGTCAGAAAGCCTGTGAGGGAAAATAAGATGGACGTTACACAAGCACAATTATGAAACAAGCCATATGCAGTGTACGTATAGCAATTACTTTGTCTGGCAAAAATAATCAGATTTTCCTGTTCTTTAATGTTACCAGTGCTTTGCATTTTTTATTTTTTTTTGTAAACCCTCCGTATGCAGTCATGTTTACTTTCGTCCAAATATTCTTGACATTTGTTAATGTTGTGGATGAACCAAACTGTTGATTTGGCCTCTGTGAAAATTCTTTCTCTCTATCGCGTCATAGATGAAATGTCTTTTTCAGCCTCCTTCACTCTTTTATCCATATAGTTTCAAACAATAGGTTCACAAGATTTAATTAATAGACACTATTCTAGAGCAAGGAGCAGCGAAGCAATTTAGGGCAATGTTGGAAGTCCAGACAGCTCTTTACAAGAACATATGTGTTTGCTCGACTTGCTCATCCGTGACAGTCTGAGTGATTTTTCCCTCTGTCGAGAACATTTTAATCTCAGGGCGGATTTGTGACACGAGTGCATGGCGAGGCTTTTTTTTTTTTTTAACTACTTGTGTACTGGCAAGGAGAATGGTGTGCTGTTGACCATCATGCAGGGTGGGGCACGCAGAGGAGCAGCTTCCCCCCCACTCACTCCAGCAGCACCCAAACCCCCTCTTGGAGCCCCCTCCCCCGTTCATCCTCCTCCCCCTCCTCCCCACCGCTTGGCGCTGTCCGGCGCTGTGGGTTCTGAAAGCTGTATCTGAGCACAGCCAACAGCCTGCAGCGCGGTGGACCGTCTGCACAACGCCGTGCTGCGTGGGGCCAACGCACGAACCCCTCAGCATGCAAAAGCTTTAACTTCAAGGTTTCTCCAGGAAGGATTATATTTAAATATGAGGGTGAATCTTTTTTTCTCTTCTTAATTTTCTGTCCACCCCCCCTGAAGCTCTTGGAGGCAGCTTTGATATAACTTGCCACCAAGATGATTTGGGCTGTTTTCGTGCTCCTGTGTTGCCTTTTGACGCCAGCAGCTGGACACGAAACGCCGGAGCGACTGCCTTTCTTCCACGGCCATATTTTTGAGAACTCACCCGCGGCTTCGAAAGTGAACGGACTGAGCATCCCGGCGAAGCGCATCAACGCGCAAAAATGGTGCCCGGTGCCGGGAATGCACCTCAAAGTATACGGCGACGGCAGCCAGGATTTCCGCGCTTTCGCCCACCACAAGCGGGGGAATATATTGTTAAAAACTTCCAGGGTCCTGGACCGGGAGCTGCGCTCAGAATACCTACTGAGAGTCGCGTTGTGCTGCCACACCTGCGCGCCAGACTCCGCGCTTGTGGATGTAGCTTCGGTAAAAGTCAACGTTTTGGACACAAACGATAACGAGCCGACTTTCTGTCAACCAGAAGCCGTGCACATAACTTTAGACGACACCACTGCTATTCGAAGTGTTGTTTACAGGGTGAAAGCTGTTGATGCAGACAGTGGCAAGAACGCAGACTTGACATACACTTCACTGCCCCAAAATGGCACTTTTTATGTCGTCCCCAAGACCGGCGAAGTTTTGCTGCTCGACTCCATTCTGGGGCTCCAATCCGCAGTCGAAGTCTCTATTTTTGCCACGGATCACGGATGGCCTGCGCTGAGCAGCAAATGCGTGGTGATCACCTTTTCCCCGCGCAGGTGGCTGCACAACGCGGGTCGAGAGAGGCCCAGGCGCGCGCCGAGAGCGTCACTTCACCCGGCGGCTTTCGTCTCCCTCAACGTGTCTGAAGATGCCAACATCGGCTCGGTCATCACGAGCCTGAGTCCCAACAGGTTCCAATCGGCCAGCTTTGATCTCATCTATCCGGATTCACAGGGCTCCCCTGTGTCCGTGGGGCGCGACAGTGGAGATATCACCATCACCAGAAGGCTGGATAGGGAGTCAGAACCCTTTGTGGAGCTCACGGTTAAGATTCAGGACAAACGAGGTATGCAAATATTTTCTGCTGTTGTATGTAATTTCTTGTATTGATGTGATGTGCCACATTGCATGCTCACTATGCAAATCTTGATGAGTCCCTTGAAATACTTGGCATGCCCATCACATTCACAAAGAACTGTCAAAGCAGTAAGGTTTCATTCCACAGGTGTGTCTTCAACTATAACCTCATTGCTTCAGCTAAGCGTAATTCATGGTATCATTTTTAATAATGTAATATGTATTTGCATTACACTGAGGTCTGATCGTTCAGGGTTTGAATCTCTTCCTGTGTAGTCTTTTCAAATCAAATCAAAAGTTGACTTGTATTTGTATGGCACGTTTCATGCATTAAAAATGCAATACAAAGTGCTTTTAAGAGATAAAAGCAACCAACAAAAATACAAAATAAACCCAACAAATAACAGAAACCTACCACTCTGATCTCCACATGTAAGCACAAACCCACTCATATGAGTACATTCTTTTCATGTTCTTCTATCGCTTGTATGGGTTTTCTATGCTCTCTTCCTCTCATAACACAGAAACATGCATAACGTCTCCAAGTTGACCATAGATGTGAATGTGAATGTGGATGTCGTTCTGGCCTGTGATTGACCATCGACCAGTCCAGGGTGTACTCTATTCTATACCACATTTGAATTCTCTCCAACCTGTGTGCATTTTCAAACTATCCAAAGTCAAAGGAATGCTTTTGCAGTGCATCATTCGATTCAGCAGATGTAAGAAACTCTGTCGCCAGTCACTGTATATACAGTAGGGAAAATCCTTTTTCTTTTTAATGCAGAATAAATGTGCTCACTTCAAAGGAATTAACAGTTTTGAATAATATGGTTGTTGATTGCCTGTAGTTATAGGCTCCTGATTCTAAAATAGATGATCATTATAGAGATCACTAGCGATGAAAAACAATGTAAAAGTTGAAAAGTATTGTGCATTTTGTTGAGTGGAATAAGTATGTACTGTGATTGTTAGATATTGTTAGCAAACACAGCGATGAAGATCCTCTAGATCAGGGGTGTCAAACATACGGCCCACGGGCCGGAACCGGCCCGCAAGGAGGTTTGATCAGTCCCGCAGGATAATTTAAAAGTGAAAAAAAAAATGCATAAAAGACACGGAATGAATATTTTTAATAAGGTGCAATTCATGGAATATCCGCAAGGGGGACACGCTGTTTTGATCAGAGGAAAAGACAACATTGTTTTGATCAGAGAAGAAGACAACAGCAGCCTCAGTCTGTCACTGAGACAGACCCAACACAGCAGACGCTATCAAGGACATGTGAATACTCTATTCAGTTGCAATGCATATAAGTGTTTGATAAAAGTAAATTGCCCATTTGTCTAAGGAAATCTTAGGTGCTTCATGAAATGTTTTGGAAAAGATATGTTCATTAAATTTCAACATTTTCCTAGTGTTCTTGTGCTTCTTTAGACCAAAACAAAGGAAAGACATATTATTTTGGTTATTTATAGTAGGGTATGGTATAATTTTTAATGGTCCGGACCACTTGACATCTACCGAGGCTGTATGTGGCCCACAATGTGAAATGAGTTTGACACCCCTGCTCTAGATGGTCACAAGGTTGGCACATAGTACATGAGTGATTTTGTTCACATGACCAAAACTCTCCAATTCCGTCAAGTTTCTCTGCTGCTGCCTGGAAAATGGAAGCTTTCACTCGCTCTGCAGGTTTTCTATTTTACTGTAGATCTGGAGGATGACTACTCCTTGAGCTCAATATTCTTCTTCTTGACCACCCCTTTTGTTGCCCGAGCAGTGTATTTTGGGTCATTGTCATGCTGGAGGCCGCATTCACGACCCCAGAAATGAGATTTTAAAGCAATATTTTACAGCACATGGCTCCATTCAATGGCCCCTCTATGAGCTAAGTAACTCTGTACCCTTTGCAGAAATAGACCAAAAACATGCTTCCACCTCCATGTTTGACTGTGGGGATGGTGTTATTTGGGTCATACTCAGATTTTGTCCTCCACCAAACACAGCATGTCTGATTGATGCCAAATAGCTCAACTTCGGTCTCATCTGACCACAGCTCTTTCTCCCAAGAACTTCTCTGAGTCATATGGATGTTCACCGGCAAACTTGAGGCAGGCCTCTGCATTTGCCTCTCGGAACAAGGGGGCTTTGCAGCCACTGCAAAATTCCACGCTGTTATGGCTCAGTGTGTTACCAACTGCTTTCTTGGTGACTGAGGTCGTAAATGCCTTCAGACCATGAACAAGCTTCTTCAGTGTACTTTGAGGCTGTTCCCTCAACTTTTTCATGATCGTCCTCAATTCACAAGGCAAGCTCTTGTATGGAACTCTAAACCGAAAGCAATCAATGATCATTTTGTGTAAAAAGGGGGTAGCAAGTTCCTGTTCCGGAACACCTAACGAGGGAGGCGTCCAGGAGACATCCTAACTAATACATGAGCCACCTCATCTGGCTCCTCTCGACATGAAGGAGCAGCGGCTTGCCTCTGTGTCCCTCCTGGCTGAGCGAGCGAGCTTCTCACCCTATCTTTAAGGGTGAGCCCGGACAGCGTGCCATGGAAACCCACTTTTAAATAATGCTGCAATTAGTTGTTAGCTTCTCACCAAGCTTCGCAGATCGTTTAATCTTGCCCATGGCCATATAGAGATTGGAAAGTAAGAAATTGAGTCCTGGGACAGGTGTGCTTCACACGACACATTGAGATTGGATTGAGATTGGTAAATTGGATTAATGTGCACAGCTGGCACATGGGCACCTGCCAATCTGTGGGAGGCAGAATTCTGGCTGAGGTGGAGTGGCTCTAAATCCTACAATAGGCGACCGTGAAGGCTCGGTCCCCATTTCGGTTCTGTCCTATGGATCAGTTACGATGACGCCATCCCGTCTTGCATTAGATTGCCGTGACATTTTGTGCACTTTTGGAGGAGCAGCGGGAATGCATATTTCCCCTCACTCGTTGTGTAACATGTTGGTTGTGATTCAGCGTGTGACTAAACGACCATGTCAATATAATCTATAATTTTAGTGTGAATAAGGCAATTTTGTAAAATAAGGTCTTTATTGATAATCTCTCCTGCAACCCATTTTCCAGATATTTCAATGAAGTCATCCATCCATTTATTGCTTGGAGATGGATTTGATGTTGAGGAGTCTTTGGTTGACTGGGCGGCTTATGTGGTTGATTGACATGCAGTAGTTGGTGACTGTGAAGTAGTTTTGGGAGCTAATCCTTGCAGAGTGGCACACCACTGTGGCCCTCCTGCTCTCATCTACTGGCATTACCCCCCTAATCCTCCTCTCGTTCACTCTTGGCTGAGGGATTTGAAATCGCACTGCCACAGTCTGGCAACCCCTCAAATTAGTGCTGGAAAGGTGGGGCTCACATGTTGTTCATGTAGCTCTTCTTTTACATGTTGCAGCAGGTGACGTTGAGGAGAATAGAGAAAAGAAGACAAAACAAATTGTAATTGTGCTGCGCACTGCAAGAAACATTGCTCCTTGTTGTCATTTGAATTGTCTGCTGCTGCTTCATTGCGCAGTGTGTGCCGGATTATAATTGCATACTTGATTGAGTCCCTTTTTTTGCATGGTGGTGTCTGGAGATTTTTTTTTTGGGGGGGGGGATGAAAAACTAGGTGGATTCCTGACAATATCTTGTCACAGATGCATAGACGGAATAAGCCGCTTTAGCCGGAGAGACACTCAAATACCTTCCTCCATTTGATCTCTTCCTCTCAGGTAACTCTCCCTTCCTGATCAAAGGCCCGACATGTCCTTTATGCTTACTACAGATTTCCACACAGAATCCTGATGGGGAGGATAGGCCTTTTCTTCCGCAATGTCTCCTCCCAAATCCTTGCTCACAGATGTATGATTGAAGCGGTCTCCCTTACCTGATTTGTATTGTGGCACTTAGATATTGTCTTTGTTATTATAGTTGAAATGTATTCATCAACAACTTCAAAACTCATTGGACAAATCAATCCATTAGCGCAGTTTATTTAATGTTTTTTTTTCCCCCTCTATTCTTCTCGAGCTAATGTGCCTTCCTGAGAGTTCTCTAGCACAGCTCACACTTGAGGACGCAAATGTTTCCAAGCAATCTGTACCTTTGAAGGAAACACCCGAGTGACAAATCAAAATTTACACACATGCCATTTTTATGTATGGATGGCATTTTGAGGTATCTGTGGAGTCAGAGGAGAAAGATACTTTCCATCCATCCATCTGCCTCTGATGACTTATGAATGTAGTTTGATTTGGTCAACTGACCGAAGAAGTTCTTTGCAACAAGGCCCGATGTGTTGCATCGTCTACTGAACTCGTGCTAGTTCAAAATGGTCGGTGCAGCTCCAAGCCACATGCTGAATGCCAAACGGGGGCGCTTCGCCATCAGTTTGAAAAATATTCAAGTCAAGTAACACTTCCTGCGTGCTGACCTTACAAATAGTCCAATATGTAAGGACCCAGGGCTAAGAAAGGAGGGAATTATTATTGTTTCCTTTTACATTCAGTCAACATATTCCCGTATAACAAATCACTCTTTTTAACATGCGCGCCTACCGCTGATGACATTCCAGAGTCAGGCCCTTTTCTTCCTTGACATTAACATTTTTATTACCCCTCGCCTGACTACTTTTCTTATTACTGTATTTGTGTTTTTTCAACAATGCTTTCTAACATGCATGAACATGGTTACAGTGTTCTGTTTATACGCATCACTGCAAAACATTTGCTCTTCTGGATAATGTTTAGTCTGCTTCTTGTTTAAGTGGTCCAAAAAATGGCATGCAGCGTCTGTTTGCTTGTTTGGCAGGCTGTTTTGTGCTATACCGGGCATGCCAGCGTAGCGAGGGTTTGTTGTTGAAGATACGGCTGGTGAAACAACAATTTGGAGGGCAGAAGTAGGTCTCAAGTTATGCCTGCTCGGACTATGTCTCAATAATGTTGCGGCTAACATGATTTTGGTGAATTTGAAGAGGGCACAGGCAGTCCAATGGGTGGATTTTATGGATTTTATTTCATTCATAAATATGACAACAGCGGGCCACACCTGCCAAGCGCAAGTGACAATGCTCTGGTCACGGACAGATTGCTGCATTCTTTTCTGCGTTGTCTCCATTCAAGATAGGAGTGTGCCACATTTAAAGGGAATGAGAGGAGTTGATTTGATTGGTGATGAATGGAGGTGGCTATGTTGAAATTACCAACACTGGACATCGAGCGGACAGCAACACAATTTACAACTGACACTGTGGCATGGGCTCAGGAAATTACTCCGAAAAAAAAAATTAAAAGGGATTATGAGACGCATCCATGCAGACTTACGCCACGTGCCGCGTCGCGCTAGATTTGCATTGGTCACAAAAATAGAGCCCCTTGTGCATTTGGAAAGGCTGATGAGTTTGCTGTGCGTATGGTGTTTTGGTGCAGTACAGATAAGGTCGTATGGGAGGGCCACATCCTCGATAACATACTTTACATTACATTCTTCATCGGCCCAATGACTCTACAGGAAGCTGATTAATCAACACACTTCGTATACTATTGATTTATGAAGTTAAAGGAATAATGTTAGATTTTGTCAGTTACTGTAGTTCTAAGCACATATTTTATCCAGAAAAAATATTTCCCATCTACCATCCTGCAGATACTAAAAATATGTTCCCCCAGAATGTGATAAGAATAAGAGTTTTGCCATGTCTATTGATGCAATATCTTTACCTATTAATATACTGCAGGTTTGTGTCATTATCGATCACTTACAGTGAGTACAATTGATTAAACCGGTCCCCGTGCTCTTTGAAGGTAATAGATCTGAAATAAGATAAAAACATTAGCTATGGTTGTCACAACAGCTGGATTCATGAAGCCGATTTTGAAATTTTGGAATTTTTTGACCTAGCGAAACATGCATTTGCATTTGTCCATTTGCAATTTGTCGAGTGTTGACATCCGCTGTGAGCTTGGTGGACATGTTTGCCTGTAAACTGCAACATCACTATACCACAAATCCGTTGGGAGCATGATCATATTGTGCCACAGTCTCTGTAATATGAGAAAAACAGGTAAAAGCAATGGAAGTAGGCCATGACTCATGACTCACAACAACCCGGTTTAGTGCTGTTTGGTGGCAAGGGAGTGAGCACTTCTTCCACTGAAGGATTGCGCAGACCCACTGAGGGCGGCACTTCAGATTTGCTCTGGTGGGGACTCTTTTCTTTGGTCGTTCCCTCGTAAAATCTTGTTATTTTCCCCCAAGAAAGAATATGTTACGGTATGTTATGGTTTAGAAGCCATCTTGAACCAAGGGCGCAGGAAATCTGAGAAGCAGTAAAAAAGAAAAAAAAAAAAGTATGGACCTACAAAGTCTCTAATGGCTCCCGAATCTGGCAGGGTATAGTTGGGGTCAAACCACCTGATGACACAAGTCACATTGCAATTCAGGTTTTGTGGTCCCGCGTAGATAACAAATCTGTATCAGTGTGTGTGTGTGTGTGTGTGTGTGTGTGTGTGTGTGTGTGTGTGTGTGCGCGCGCACGTGTTTATATTGTTTTTACAATATTATCCTGTTATCCAGATCTTTTGTGCACCCTCTCAATATATTATGTGTTTATGTTTTTGTAT